>SCLG01000077.1:0-13873 GCA_004367875.1 Oikopleura albicans
CTGTGAACCCAATTGTGACCTGTAAATTTGCTTTGTGCGGTTAATACGAATCACAGTATGAGTAGTTTAACAAACTACGGTGTATCGAGACAAATTTGCAATCGATATTTTTCACCTTCAAGTTAAAACATTTTGATTTAAAATGGCGCGATTCAAAAAATAATAAAATACGAAAAAAAAATTAAAATTTTGACAGTTTTTGTGTTTCAAAAACAATTTATATACACCACCTGTCTACGTAACTTACCAAAATTTTTCGAAACAAAAGGTGTTAAGTTACGTGCATTTTGTTAAGTTACGTCCATTTTGTTAAGTTAGATGGGTAGTGCGTAGGCGGAAGTACTGAATTTTTTTTAACTGTTAACTTACGTCAATTGAGGCTTTTTTGTTCAAAATTGACCAAACTGTTAATTTAGGCCTATACCTACTTCTACTCTACGAATGGTCTAATTGACGTTCAAAACAACTGTTTGTTACAATGTGACAACTTTTTGATATAAAAATTAAAAAAGAAAGAAAGTTTTTATTTTGTTAAGTTACGTGATTTTTGTTAAGTTACGTCAATTTTGTTAAGTTACATGGTGTTAAACTACGTAGACAGGTGGTGTAGACCAAGTAGATACACCGGGTGCGCTGGTATGTTTCGCGCTTTTATGTTTCGCGCTTTTATGTTTCATCTTTTCTCGCTCGTACTGTTATCTTTCATTTTTTTACACAAAAATTTCCCTTCTTAACTCCGATTCGCCGCTTATGGACTAGTGTTCATTCGCCGGTACCTACACACCGTGTGTAGGTCACTTTCATCCCTTCGTCATTTCTTGCCCGTGTAACATTTAGTGATAAAAATTACACGGAGTAGTCTCCCAAGTTTGCCAAAAACCAACAAAAAACGAAAAAAATCATGATTGACGGTCATATATTGACATTGTCTTAACGGATTTGTAATAAACTCGATTATTAAAAAAAAATTCTACGGCAATTTCCTCTAATAAAATGTTAAAATTGGCAAAATAAAATTTAAATTTAAAATTTTACAAAGAAAAAGAAAAAAAAATAGTGGTGAACAATGTTCATTTTTTTAGCATGCTCAAAAAACTATCAAATCCAAGAAATCGATTTTGAACCACTTTTAGGAAAGTTAAAAAAAATTGAAAAAAAAATAGTGTGCTCCATTATGTGTACGACTTAATTAAACCTTAACATTTTAATTTTTTAACTCCTGGAGCGCGTGCGATTTTATGGCGCAAAAGGGGTCGACTTTTTGAATGCATTTTTTTTTGTTCTTATTAAAAATAAATCCAAAAGTGAGGCGTAGGAGTTAAAGTCAAAATTTATATCGTGATTTTCTAAAGTTTCAACAATTAAAATTTATTATTTTTAATTTAAATGAATTTTAAGCCGTAATTTAGCATTAAAGAAAAAAATTTTGTTCATAATTGCAGTTTATTGAAACTTTGATTTTTAACTGGTTGCGCGTTTCGGGCCATAAAACGCTAACTATTAATCGGACTTATTTTGTCAGCCCATCAAATTAGAGCTCATGAACGTACAATTGTTTTCTAATAATCGATCTTCCAATGAAAACAAACCGTTTGTCCCCTACGCGTGATTTTATGTTGGAAGAAGGCTTTTTTTGTTAAAAACCGCGCGAAATGGGTCGCCTAGATGGCTCAATTTCGAGACACTTACTGTATGAAAATAAAGTTTTGGTTCTCGTTTTAGGAAGTCAAAGGCCATATAACTTATTTGGTCAAACCAAACCGACCACTTCGAAAAGTAGTTTAACCCTGAGAGCGACATCCGTAAAAAATCGCACACCGTGTGTAGCAGCGGCGAATGAGACATAAATATAATATGTAATACATATGATATGTATATGTAACATATCTCTATTGATTAAGCACGACGCCTTTTAGTTTTTACATTACCTAGGTATATTCCTAGGAGCGGCAACGAAATCAAAGAGGCAAAGGAATGGTTTTAAGTATGACACAGAAGACTAGAATTACACCCCCTGTGCTGTTGTCTTGTCATTCATTATCTTGTAGATTCTTTACGGCCAATTTTACAGTAATCTCAATCTATATGTGCTAGACACTGTGCTTTTATCTTTCACATGTATTTGCTCGCTTCGTTATCGGATTTTTTTCTTGCAAAAGTTGCACAATAACAGCGCAGGGGCTGTATTAGTCAGTTTATTGTAGTACAGATGGCTTTGGCCAATATTATTCGATCTAACCTAAGTAGTTAAGTGGAAAAAAGGAGACACAAAAAAGGGGCAGCGTCCGTATTGGGAAAAACGCTTTGTTTGCCGAAAAAGCGTCCGTATTGGGATCATCGTCCGTATCGGGAGCGTCCGTATTGGGAGTAGGGACTGTATTTATGTTCTACATTTTGTATATATGTAGACTTTTTGTAGTAATTTGTGTACTCTTACAGGTTTCTTTAAATTGAGGGTTTTTTATAATTANTCACGTCATATTTCGAATATATATTTTGGTTTTATCATTTTGAAAATCAAAGCAGAAAAGAGCTTTTCCGGTTAATTCATACACAATTGTAGTTTATGTTTGCATTGTAGTTTGCCGGCTTTGCTAGAAAGGAACCAAGTCTATGCTCCAAGTGCTCCGCCATTGTTTGTTAGGGTTAAAAATGACGTTGGTTTTATTTAACACCTGTGATCCCTGTTAATCTCCTGTTGCGTCCCAAACAGTGTCATATGGCACTGCTGCTTGAAATTAGAGTACCAGGCCGTGTCTAACTATTCCAATCAATCCATAAACAAAAATTGCAAAGTACAGGGTCTGTACAGGATTTTGTGTACAAACATGGTCGCCAAATAAGGGTAGTTTTCGTGTTTTGAAAAAACAACCCTTATATGGCGACCCGACCCTTATTTGGCAAACTAAAGATAAGCTGATTTTATTGCTATTAATGCATAAAAATAAAAAACTTTCCCTTATAAGTTTGACATTAATAACTATTTAAATTACTTATTTTTATAAGCAGACAAAAAATTTTTCTACAAAAAAGGACCCTTATTTGGCGCGACCGACCCTTATTTGGCGCGACCGACCCTTATTTGGCGAAATCGACCGTTATTTGGCGACCCCCTGTAGTTCCCATTTTCGTTGTTGTTAATAAATTATTTTAACGATTTTTCATTATCGTAAGTATTTTTTTTTAATTTCTGATTTATTGTAAGCATGTTGCACCTTTATTTTAGAATTATTCTAATAATAATCTGAATTCCTATTATAAAATCAGTATTTTTATGTGGGATATTTCCGCACCAATCATGCGCCAGCATGTACATTGTATCATTGCTGGGCCTTTTTTTGGTGCTGAAAAATATGAAAAGCGCAACATTGCTAACGGCTGTTACGATATAGTTGCAAATCCGCCCGCACTATCATCCCACCCCATTCATGTCCGAAACCTGCCTTTAGCTTTTTTGTTAATTTGTTTTATTTATTCTCTGGGAGTTAAAAATTAAATCATGACTTGAATCATAAACAAACAAACAAACAAACAGCTTGTCGAGAAATGAAAAGAGAATTATTGACTGTTTTTGTGATAATTCAATGTATAGAATCATTGAAAGTCTTACAGTGTAACAGTGGGGGTCAAGGTCGCGATGACGCATTTGAGGACATAAAGGTATTTTTTCCGAGTTTTATATTCCAACTGACATTTTTGTATCGTGTCATAACGAAAAATTTTGTATCTAAAAACATATAGACTCGTGACAACGTTCTTATCTAAGATTGGTGTAAGTACTTGAAAAAGTCTAAAACACGTAATTCGCTCTGCATTTAATTGTATTGAACTATTTTTATTGGTTATCGATCCTGTAAACGATATCTGATAGCGTGAACCGGTTCTTCTTATTAAATTGTTAAAGATCACAAATATCGTATTAACTGAATTAAATACAATTACCGGACAATTTGAACTACATCATTTCACTTAACATTTTGCATTTGAATAAAAATTTGAAATTGAATTATCATGGGAAATTTTAACCAGCGTTTACGCCCACGCACTACTTATTTGAATTGACGTTTTTATTAGATTTGCCATTTGAATTTTCATGCAAAACAGTTCCTGCTCTTATAATCTTTTTTTATTAATGATACGCCATAAATAAAAAATGGTTATTTTGCTTGACAACTAAAGGCGTAGATCTAAATAAAAAAAACCTATTTCCATTTGAATTAACACCTATTCCGGAGTTTCAACCCGCGGACTAATCATTTGAATCAAAACTTTTTAAAGATTTTTTGGTTTTAATTTAAAATTGGGTAAGTGGTGTATCCTAACTTCTATTTATCATATTTTGCATTAAATTTTCATCAAAAGATTTATATAGAAATTGTTAAATAGAATTTTAGTTAACCCGCGGTTTGAACAAATTTGGTATTAAAAATATTGGTGTTGAACATGACATGCAAAAATATTGGTGTTAAAAACCTATGACTGTTGATTTTTTTTTAAATTTTGGTACTGGTGTTGGTAACGAGTTTGTCACCGAGATAAACAGAACTGGTCGTATATTGACGAGTCCCATTAATCAATAGTCGGTGACAAACTCGTTACCCACGCCAGTAACACACTAAATTTGTACTAAAACGTAATTATCGATGCAAAATCTGATGCAGTAATAATTAGTATTCCGTTTCCTCTTGATTTACGTTTCTTGTGTAGTACATTGGAAGTCCAGGATGGCCGACACCTCTCGAGGGGCCCTTCAATTGCGAATGGGATCTAACGGTTAACAAGTACGATCGTGGCAAATTTCTCAAAATATCGTTTATTGATTTCAAAACTGATTGTTCTAAACGAAGTCGATTATGGTTGAAGGAGGGCGGAAAGCAGAAGTTCACCCGAAACTGCGGCGACCGTGAAATTAAGGATTATATCGCGCGCAGTGGTCGAGTCACAGTTGGCATCGACTTTGGCAGAGACACCCACGCCTTAATCAGTTATCAAGCTGTTTCTCCACGTACGTTATCATATGTGTTAAAAGACAAATCTAATATGCGAAACCAAACAGTAAAACAAAACGAAATCAGTGTGCTGAGTGGGTGTGAGATAAAAAGTGTCAATACAAACGTTATCCAATAATACACCACCTGGTGGGTTGTCCTACCACCCGTTATTTTACGAAAGTTGGGGTATCTTACCACGTTTTAGTGTTTATAAGGGCAAGTTAACCCGTCAGGTGGTGTTTGAATTAAACGTTTAATGTATGATACATAAATACAAATGATTAAGTTTTTCTCCCTATGAAAAATTAAATCTTAACAATATTATATAATATAATATTATTACCGGTAAAATAACCGGTTATCGGTTTTTCATACATCCAAAATTTCCTTTACCGGAAAAAAACTGGCACTAGGACTAATTCGACGATGGCGAGTCCGAAATCCAGCTCGATGTTTTAATTGGATATCCGGTTCACCGGTTAAATAACTGGTTATCGGATTTGTAAGTGTACTCTACGCATTATGTAATATGCTTAATACATTTAATTTTAAATAACTTTCACGTCGACTTCTTACTAACACATTTCTCAACAATGAAGAATCCTGCCTTTTAATAATCACATTACTTACCAATCTGATAGGCTTTGCGGCATCCGTTCCCGCTGAGATCGTCCGTTTGAAAATGGCAGTGAAGTCGTCAAACGAAATCGCCGGTGCCACGGCAGCTCCCTTTCTTCCAAGGCCAACGACGGCCGGAGTCCGAACGGCTTTTGGCGCCGATTACGCTGATCCAATTTATTACGATATTTCGGCCACGCCTTCCAGGCCAAAGTTCACGCCACGAGTTAATATTTATTACACCAAACGTAATACACATAAGAAACTAGTCCCGACTCAAGCTTATATAAAAATTGCAAATCAAGACATGGCCCACCCCAAGTAAGTGACCTATAATGTAAACTATGATTTGAAAAAAAATTGAAAAATGGTGGTTCAAAAATATAATTCTTTTATTTTAGTTCAAGATCCTCTAAACACGTGGTGAATCGTCATCAGAAACAGGCGGACAAAGGTTCTAAAACATTATTATTTGATATCTTATGAATACAAAGGGAGAGCGTGATAGGGGGCATCGTAATAAGGAACGTTTGTGATAAAATAACAAGGTACTTTTTCACGTTTTCTGCGAGATAATACTTCTGCAGAAAACCGCGGAGCCATCAATAACCTGTTAAAATATATTTCAATTTGTCAACTTAAATTTACGTTTACAAACCAAAAATCATTTTATTGGCTAACCCGTACAAGACTATCCGATAAAATACCTACGAGTGATTGAATAATGGCACGTGCCGCACGTGCTTAATAAGGGACTATTTTTCGATTTAGAAAACCGTACCTTATTAAGCCCTCCTCCTATAGTTCTGGATTTTATATCCAGCATAAATCTGATTCTGCTATGTTGATCCATATTAAGAACTTTTTTACCCAAAAAGGTCCTTTAGTTATTCTGGGTCTCTACAGCCCATTTAATTAAAAACCAATTTTGCCAAATTATGGAACTTGAAAAGTTATTTTTATTTCTATAATTTGGTCAAAATAGTTTTTAATAAAATTGACCTTACTGGTCGGAAATAATAAAAAGACCGTCTTGGCGAAACTTAAATTCTTAATAGGGACCAACAGAGCCGAATCAGATATAAATGATTATAAATAATGAAAAAATGATTACCAAATAAGGTTTGGTTTAATTAAACCAGGTTTATTTTAACGGTCTAATGTTATAAACTTGTTTTCTATCGTCAAACCTATTCTCATTTACAGGTAGTTTTAAATTTACAATCAAAAAACTTGATTTTTAGAGGCACTTGGACTTCGAAACGTACTTTTAACCTGTATTTTTGGAGCACTTGGCGTCATTTTTCTTTGTGGAGTGATATACTTGGCGCGGCGGTTCTTGCTTCAAGTAGAACGTGACAAACTGGTGGAAGTTAAACGTCAAAATGATGCTAAAAATGCCGAGCATAAAAAACTTAAAGATGCCAAAGATCGATACGAATCACAATCGACCAAGATTCATGCGAGTTATACCGGCCGAAAAATTTAAAGTACCCAATGTGTATAATTTAACGCCTCAAAATTGTTGGCCCTCAAGTGGTTTGACCCCTTACGTGGTTGACCCCTTACGTGGTTGACCCTCAAAAATATTTTGAACGCAATAACGACGCATTTCAACGACGCATTTTCTAAAAAAAAACAGGTTAAAATAACGAAAAATAAGCTGCGTAAACTTTTGCGGCTAATACACCACCTGATGAGTTATCTAACCACCACTTATGTTATCAAAATTGGCCTTACCACTTTCTGGACCAAAAGACATCGAGGTTTTTTCATAGAGGCTATCACCAGTTATCTTACCAAAGGTGGTTTAGGACCTGGTTAAAATAGCGGTATTACCTAAACTTTAGGTAATACCGCTATTTTAACGTTTATAAGGTAAGATAACCCGTCTGCTGTTGAATTTGTGCGATTTGCTCGTAAGTACTATATGCGAGTGGCAAAGTAAGGCCAGTTCACGAAGTTTCTGTGATCTTACCGCTGGATTGTTTGTAGCATTTTTTTGTTTGGAACTTGTTAAACCGATCCTGTCCGCGAAAATGCCCGTTAACTCCGATGCGCCGGTGCTACACACGGTGTGCTGTTGCAAGTTTACGTGGCTCTCACCGTTAAACCACTTTCTTAAGTGGTTGGTTTTGTTTAACCAAATAAATCATATAAATGTTGACTTTGTTTAACGGGAAACAAACATTGTTTTTGTACAGCAGGTTTCTCGGAATCCGTACATATAGACGACCCATTTCGCGCTGGTTTTCAAAAACAAATCCTGTTTTCCAATGAAAATCGCGCGTACCGGACAAAGTGTTCGGAATTATCCAAAGATCAATTATGGGAANGAATCATGCCGTTTGACCCCTTACGTGGTTGACCCTCAGAAATATTTTGAACGTAATAATGAATTCAACGACGTATTTTCTCGTAGGAAACAGGTCAAAACTTACCCCAAATTTCGATTATTTGGTATCGTCAGTCCATTAGGTCTCTAGATTAATTGAAAGGTATTTTTTTGGGAACTTGTTAAAACGATCTGAGGTCCTGTCCGCGAAGATGCCCGTTAATGGAGCTGAAACTGTACGTCAATCCGCTTCGACAAAGTCGTTTATTTCGTCACAAAATAGGTATATCCAATGTTCCGCCAGTTCGAATCTGTTTTTTCTTCCCCTTCCCACATGTACAGGTAGCAATTACACTTTTTTTACGCAAAACCAGAGGATGTCATCGCTTGTCAAACCCTAAACCGATAACTATAATCAAAGATAAATGTTGTTTAGATAGAGACTCAGTATCATTTTTTTTCTTCTTAACTCGTCCCCGTTTTTTTTATCTCCACTATTGCAGGCAGCCCTTTTGGTATCGAACATTTTTATTATGACAAATACCTAATGGAGCCTAGTCAAATTTGACGTAATTCCACAATATTTCGTTTTATGAAGACGCATATTCTCCGATAGCAGTCAAATTACGACACCAACCTTCCGGAGTTAAATTTATGAAACTGAAAGACATAAAATATCACATAATCTCGCTACACAACAACATTTC
Organism: Oikopleura albicans; assembly: GCA_004367875.1. Classification (NCBI taxonomy): domain Eukaryota; kingdom Metazoa; phylum Chordata; class Appendicularia; order Copelata; family Oikopleuridae; genus Oikopleura; species Oikopleura albicans. The sequence goes on from SCLG01000077.1 coordinate 8,652, forward strand.
GCAATTTCACATTATCTTACCTAACCCCTAACCAGTTGTCTACTGTTTAAATCAAAAATCAGTTATGTTATCACTTTTTTGAGCACTTTTGGTGTTAAGATAACTGGTTACGTGGTGTATAATACAATTTTATTTAACGTGTCGCGAGAAATATCGCTAAAATAGTGACCTTTGACCGCGGGATAGCGCGATATTTTGTGTTTGATATGTCTAAAATAATACCAACGTCGGTGGTTTTGATCAGAAATGCTGTCTAAATAACAAATACGTGGTACAATCAGTGGCAAGTCCAAACTCAAAATAGTTTGTATATATTAATACTAGGATGACCGGGGTTTATGCGAATTTGTCTTAGTAAAAACTAAACCTTAATTTTTAAAATACTGTTTTTTATTCATTAGCTCGTTTTGTCCGTTTGAATTACTGTAGTCTAAAATTTAACTGAATTTTATCAGAATATAGTTCATGTTTTTTTCAAAAACACGTAAATTAGATATTTAATTCTTAACTCACAGAGGGAAGTGCGTGCATATATGCACGCGACTTGGTTTTTCGTCGATTTAAGGCATAAGGAGGCCTCGTAGGGCAGAATTGGTATTGCTGACCCGCGTAAACTTTCCGAGAAAATACCATTGGAGGTATTTTTGCGTAGGTTGGACATTTCAAACAACTCTCTAGGGGGCCCTGGTGGCCCAAATAAATTTCTTGATATTCAGATCGACGTAGTTTGATCAGCTCTACAACTTGGCTATACCAGTTTTAGCAGAATTATTGCGAAACACACAATTTCCCCCTACGGGTTATCAAAAAGTCTTTCCCCCTGAGAGTTAATTAATTCGAATCCGTTTTAAGTTGAAGCACGGCTACTGTAATTGCAAATAGTAAATTATGAAATAGGATTGAGTTCTAAATATCAATTAAATAATGTTTATACTTTAATTTGCAATTAACAGTGTTTCGGTACGTTACCTCTCCTAATGTTTAGTACTTGCTACCACATACAACATGAATCCTAATTGATTATATTCCTGTACAATATTTTGTTACCGTCATGCAAATACAATTATTCAAATTCTGCGTCTGTCTTCTTTATAATTTAAAGTTTTTAAAACGTTTATTTTCAACAACACAATTTAATTTGAATTAAGTCACCGCAAAACGGTCAAAATAATGAACCGCGCAAAGAGTATAAATTATCGTTTTCATAAAAAAAGTGTTACAGACAATATGCTTAAGATTTTTTCCAATTGCTATTATAACTTAATTAAATTATACTGTATAATTAAATTAAGTTAGAAAAATTAATTGGAAAAAATCTTATACATATTGTCTGCAACACTTTTTTTATGAAAACGACTTAGAAATTAACTACACAGGGTGCGCAGTTATCTTGCGAGCAGTTATCTTGCGAAAATTGCCGCTCGTACGCTTATCTTGCGACTTCTCATAAATTTTTTTTTCGCGTCATACGCCCACGCACTGAGCAGTTATCTTGCGAAAAATATTCNAATTGTTATACACCGCCTGGTTTGTCAGGCCACTTTCTCCTTCCAAAACCGGCCTGATAAACCCTCAGGCGGAGTAATAAACCACAAGGGCGTAGGCGGAAATGCTGGAAAAAAAAGGACAAAAAAAAAGTGTTAATTCAACTGCAAACTGTTAAGTCAAATGCAAACTGTTAAGCCAAATGGCGTTAAGTCAAATGGTTAGGTGGTGTATTATATTATTTTTTAAGAAAATGACATAAAAATTGAATTTAGGAAAGTCTTGATAGGAGAGGAGGTTTGATTTGTTAACTTTTCGTTATTTATTTTTTTTTGACAAAATATGATGCAAAGGATACTTTTGCATTTGACCCGCAACTTGATTTTATTTATTTTATGTTTCATTGAAAATTTCACACGTTAATTTGAGATGCAATAGCAGGACCGTATCAAAGCGTTATGGCAGGCTATGGGGAAGATACTAATTTTGATATTTGTTATGACTTATATCGTCAGTGTTCCCTACTACGCGCCGAAATTGTTTCATTGGAAGTACCAAACGCATTTCGGAATTTGTCGGCGGCTGACGAGAAAAATATTCTAGATTTTGATTATCTGAAAAACGCTCCTAAATACGAAAAAGAGATATCGGCCAAAAGAGACTTAGAACTACGGGAACGGTGTCTGACGGATGTTAAAAAGATTCAGGATAGTGGTTATATTGAGTTAGAAAATGTTAAATTAAACTTAATTTTAAAAATACCCAAAAAAATGTTAAAATCTACTTTTATTTCACTATAATTTCAGTTTTCAGTATATTCCCGTTGTAACGCAGGAAAAATAGATTTTTCGAAAATTCAGTTGCCGTTTGACCCGATTTATAACACGAATTTGCAAAATTCTAGGAAAAAAAACTAAAAAAGTACTACTGGTTGAGTTTAATGAAAATCGGCCGAGCGTTTCTAATGCCGTATTTATAAAGAGAGGAGAAACGAGGGCACCCCAGTTCAAAATTTAAAGGGGAAAATTGGTCTTTATATCATCTTGAAATATGCCTACACGGTATACTAGAAACGCTCGGACGATTTTCATGATACTCAACCGGTACTAAAATAAAATGGTAATGATATTAAAACTACAGTCAAGTCGGTATTTGAGAAATTTGTCATACTGAACGATGAAATCTGCGCCTTATTCGAATGCGTTGAGAATGAATCTGAAATTGAAAACTTTTGGGAGGACGTCGAGGAAAATGCTGAAGTTATTGATATATTTCTTAGNATTTAAAAATCTACTTTTATTTCACTATAATTTCAGTTTTCAGTATATTCCCGTTGTAAGTTACATTTTTTTCGAATGAATCTATACTTGAATCTACAACTTGTAACTCAGGAAAAATAGATTTTTCGAAAATTCAGTTGCCGTTTGACCCGATTGAGTTTAATGAAAATCGGCCGAGCGTTTCTAATGTCGTATTTATAAAGAGGAGAAACGAGGGCACCCCAGTTCAAAATTAAAATGGGGAAATTGGTCCTTATATCATCTTGAAATATGCCGACACGGTATACTAGAAACGCTCGGACAATTTTCATAAAACTTAACCGGTACTAAAATAAAAATGATATTAAAACTGCAGTCAAGTCGGTATTTGAGAAATTTGTCATACTGAACGATGAAATCTGCGCCTTATTCGAATGCGTTGAGAATGAATCTGAAATTGAAAACTTTTGGGAGGACGTCGAGGAAAATGCTGAAGTTATTGATATATTTCTTAGTTTAATATCGATACATTTTGCAAATATTATTTTAATAACGACCGATATGGATGGTAAAGTGCGTGAACGAATAATGATTTCGGCTTACCGTTGGCTTTCAAATGTAAATCATGAAACTTACGAACAATCGGCGCTCATTTTTGAACGAAATCAGCCCAAGGATCAAGCCAATGTTTTTCACGAGAGTGAATCAAAGCAATATTATGTTATGCATAATTTTCCAGTAGTCCCATCAGAGCTGATTTTTCATAGGGCACATGTAATGACCGTATGATAGCTAAAATTATATACCCAATTAACCGTCTGCGCTGTTATCTTCTCGCCATTTTTTTTTGCAGTTTTTTACTCACTCCGTTATATTCTAGAACTTAAGTAAACATAAATAATACTGGGCATTTTACATGAATTTCCGCCGTCTTTTCTACCGCATTTTCTAGAAGGCGATATTCGAGCTTTTGAAGTATGGAAAAAAACCCTAGTTGGAATATCTAGAAAATCAGAAAGAAAAAACGGCGGAAATTCATGTAAAACGCGTTTTAACGCTCAGTAGCGTAAATAATCCCAATAAGCACGGTGCTCCCAAATTGGCCGCTGTTTTCGAGAATCAAAAACGCCCGTATTAGGAGTAAGGACTTTATCCGACTCCTTTTGACTACTTTTGACCTCACAATTCGAAATTCGGTTTGAGAAATTTTTACGATGTTTTATAAGCAAATGGACTTGAATTTTTTTATACATACTTAGCATTGTATTTAGCAAGTGAAGTTCTCAGAGAAAGTTATGTGGTCAAGTAAACATTTTTTTCATTGATGTTATTTCCGATTGGTCAAGAACATTTTAAAAGGTCAAATAATTGTGGAAAATATTGCCCGACTTGGCATATCACCAGTGTTCATAAAACAGCTTCTCAACGTTATTCTAAATTCCCAATGCAAATCGAATAAGAATATTTGGAAGGATGTGTTATCACCGCAACTACGCTCAAGTGTATATCTATTACTTTACAGTATCCCAGAAGTGTTGAAAAAGGATGCAAATGTTATGCGTCGGGTGGTTGAGGTTAGGACTTGTAAATGCTATAATTTGTTAATGATTTTGTGAGTGGTTTATTTTCAAAATACAGTCCTTGCTCCTTTTGGCACGCTGCTTTTTGAGAAGTTTGTCGGCCAACATGGCGCCATTCTATTAGAAAAATGATCCCTTTTGTGACGATGCTCCTTTTTCGGACGCTATTTTCGAGAACCGGCAGCGTCCCAAAAAGGAGTAAGGACTGTACTAAGTAATATTTAAAAAACGATAAATGAGGTGTCCAGGACAAAATGGGTTTCATTTCGAAAAACAAACGAAAAATGAACAATCAAAAAGGAAATTATTACAGCGCTGGCAGTGCGTAGGCTTCGTGCATAGGCACTATGCGTAGGCGATAATAAGTTTTTGGAGAATTTCTTTAAATACCTTTTAGGATTTAGATTTTAGGATTTTGTATCAATTTCATAGCCTTTTCTATAATTTTTCAAGAATTTCTGTTATTTAGAATTATACGTTTCGTTAGTGGGCAGGACAGGCCAGATTTTTTCCAGTAAAACGTGAAATATAAGAAAATTTCTAGTCACAAATCAAACCTATCTATTCATGTTCACAATTTTAACTTACTTGAACGTTTCATTTTATTTTTCATTTGACTTTCATTTACAACAAGAGGAAAGATATTTAACTCGTTTACTGTTGTTGAAACGGGGCTAAATGGGCCAATTCATAATCTGGCCGAATACTGGTCCCCATTTCAAGCCGCAAGTGAGAGTCTCAAAACTATCAACCGGAAGAAACTCATTCAAATTCACTTAGATGGCCGCCAAAATTTTCGTCATAAGCTCGAATCGTTACAAAATCTAAAGAATATACCGGAAAAGATTAATTTGCTCTCCAATCTTAACACATCTATATCATGGCTGATTTTGCACTC
>SCLG01000077.1:13921-28777 GCA_004367875.1 Oikopleura albicans
CCGCCAATCAAATAGCCCCTGCGCACTTATTTGGCATCCAATTTTTTCCAAGTTGGCAAACTGTGCTGCAGCATGCTGTTATCCGGCAGGTTTTTTCCTTTTTTTACTATTACCGTACAAAATTCCCCGCTTGTGCTGTTATCAGGCAGTTTTTTTGCATATTTTTCCCGTATTCCGCCTACGCCTTGCGCAGTTATCAGGCACCCTACGCAGTTATCGGGCAAGTTTTAGTGTCGCGAAACCTGCCTGATAACTGCGGACCCGGTGTATATTTGATAATTCGAAAAATTTGTTTGAACAACCTAAATAGCGATGCGATTGCAATTCCGCGCGACGCCCTTTTAGACGATGTTTTATTTTTGGCAACGTATGAGTTGAAAGTCAAGCACCAACTTGAATCTGAATTAGCAACGCAAATTGAAATGTTTGATTCAACAAAGCAAAGCTGCCTAAAATTGATTCTGTGGCTACAACGGATCCATAGCGATAACTCAATTGGCGAAGGCAGGCTTGCAAATGTTACAAAATATTACTAATTTTCCAACCACCTAACCAGATATGTTAACAAAATTCGTTTATGTTAACAGTTGCGAGCCTGAACTAAGTCAACGAAAAACTGTCTACCTGGTTCGACAAGTTTCATAAGAGGTTCGAAGAAGACACNTTTCTAGTTGTATGGGAATAAATAATAATTTATGGGGGTTTCAAAAAATTTCTCATGCCCAAAATTTTCAAGCTCTCTGCACTAAATTTAAAATCTATTTTAACTTCAGTTTGACAACCCTTCTTATCGTCCACCATTATCGAATTAAAGAACGTTGGCGGCCTAAATGAGCAAATGAAGGAGACGCTGTTCAAACAATCTGATTCAATTTGGTTGGTTTCACATATGGAAACATTCTTTGGAAATAACCTGCGGAAACTTATTGAACAATCTATCGACTCTATAAAACAGTTTAACCCTTTACTTAGGTATAAATTCAAGATTGCCCATAAAATTGCACCACCAAACCAGTTATTTTACCCTAAAATTGTAAAATAATGAAGCGTAATTAAGACTGGGTAATTTTAAGTGGGTATTAAAATGAGTTGAAAGTGGGTTTTATAATTGCGTCGGCGAAATAGTACTTTTTTGGAACGTGCACCACCTAGCTGAGTAAGTTAACCACTTTGAAGAAGGTTAACAAAAATTTTGCTGATTTTGGAAAAATAACGTCTAAATTTCAGTAAGTTAACAGTTTTTTTTACGCTTTACAGCACTTCCGCCTACTCACTACTCAATCAAGTTAACAAGTTTCAACTAAGTTAACAAGTTTTAACTAAGTTAACACTTTTTCACTTTAATTTTGTTAACTTACTTAGGTAGATGGTGTATCTGTTATGAGAAGGGGTCTCATAAAGCCAAAAATTGATAACATGACTGGTTTTGTGATATACCGTACGTAGTACGTACGTACGTGTATACCGTATACAGTATACGTTTTGTATGAGAACAAAATGTGATTGAACTATCATAACGTTTGCTTTTCAGAAAAATGTCAAAAAATTCACGAATTTATTTCAATCGTTTAAAAGAAGAAGATTTCCGTGTAGTTATGGTTGATTTTGATAAGCTGTTGACGAAACGTATAAGCAACGTGCTATGTATTATTCCCATCCGAATCATTGGGATAATAAAGAACTTGCATTTAACCGAGCTCCCAGACAGAATTGAAAAAAAGAAAATTCAACAAATGGAACCATTAATCGCAAACGAATTACTCTCCAAGGCATCGGTATAAATTGTTCAAATAACAAAAATTTTTAGTCAGAATTTTGCGAAATTTGTTATTTTTCCGAAATACACCGGTATCTTTCTCAAGGCTCATTATGATTGTGTATTGCTTGCCTCAGCATTAACTATGATTGAAAAGACTGGTACTGAAATATTTTATGAACAACTACTATTTACCCCCGTACGCCGTTATCTGGCCAACAAAAAACATTTTGATTCGCTAAATAACGCCTGGCCAGATAACGGCGCAGGGCCCCTGCAGCANAATCATTGGGATAATAAAGAACTTGCATTTAACCGAGCTCCCAGACAGAATTGAAAAAAAGAAAATTCAACAAATGGAGCCATTAATCGCAAACGAATTACTTTCCAAGGCATCGGTATAATTTGTTCAAATAACAAAAATTTTTAGTCTGATTTTTGCGAAATTTGTTATTTTTCCGAAATACACCGGTATCTTTCTCAAGGCTCATTATGATTGTGTATTGCTTGCCTCAGCATTAACTATGATTGAAAAGACTGGTACTGAAATATTTTATGAACAACTACTATTTACCCCCGTACGCCGTTATCTGGCCAACAAAAAACATTTTGATTCGCTAAATAACGCCTGGCCAGATAACGGCGCAGGGCCCCTGCAGCAGGGGGTGTATACAGTGAATGAATTTTGTGTCTTGCTAAAATTTCGCTCCATTGAAATTATTTTCAATTTGGTCCGTTCATTGGACACTGGCTTTAATGCTGGCCTCTGATTGGTCATGTAAACCTACGTTTCTTGCACGTAAAAATACCAAGATACATAATTGAACCATGGTACAGTGTGGAATCGTGAACGCACTCCGCGATAATTATTTTTTAACAATTTTAATTTTAGTTCTTTAACATTTTTCTATAATTTGAATTCTATAATAAGCTTACGATCAAACATGGTCTGTTCGCATAATTTTTGGGGCAAATAACTACGCAGGAGGACGGAGAAACGTTCTAGTACCACTGTTAAAGACGGTAGACATGAATATCAATCCGCGAAAAATGTTAATTGAAGAAATAAAAAAAGAAACCTATCTTTGGATACAGTCCATTTTCGAAAATCTTCAAGAAAAATCTGAAGGAAACTTTTTCAAAGGAAAAAATAATACAAATACTACAACATATTGATCTTTTAAAATTTTTTAACAACTGGCCATGGGCATGTACCGTACGTGTACTATGCATTCTGTATAAAAACAATCCCAGAAAAGTTGATACAGTTGAAAGTTTAATTGAAATTGATACTCAATTGCGTGCAGCCAGATATAAATTTACCCGAATTATCACGAACCTTGGATTTAACTCAAATCAAATTTGGTCAACTGAATATGAAAAATATCTACAATGGATTCTGAAATCGAACAGTAGTCAGTCCATTGACGAAGCTGTTATTAATCCATATGGATTTTTGCTACAGCCGTCTACATGGCCAACTGATCTAACAACAAGGTAGGGTACAAATTTTTTGCTAGGGTTGCACTCTGAATATTAAAACGATATTTTCAGTTTGGTGAATTTATTCAAAACTTCTTCTTGCTCTAATGGACCTGTTCGAGCTTCAACAGAAGACAACAATACCCGTATCGTTTTCACATTTCAGCATCTGAAAATTTTACGAACGCTTTTTCCCAAAGACGATTTTATCAATTTACTAAAAGAAAAATGTAAAAATCAAATGGAGACGATCAATTACGAGATGCAAATGTATGCATCTAAAGGAAAATCAAAATCATGTTTACAATTTTTGTATGATCAGGTAAATCAATTTCAAGCAAAGTTTCAAGGTTGAATTATTAAATTTGGCTAGGTACTACAGTATGACAGCAAATACGAGTTCCGCGTTTTTGTGTACATCGGGTTTTGCTCCGTGGCAAAAAATGTAAACAAAACGCGGAACTCGTATTTGCTGTCATACTGTATGTAGCATGATTTATGCACGATTTCTCAAAAGTATTTAGGTTAAAAACAATGATCGATTTAACAAAATTGTTCTGTCAGAAAGAGTTTCTGCCTTCGAAAACGAGACCAACAAGTTGGAAGGGATTTTACGAACCGTCGATTCTTATTTTGATTTATGTCAGGTTGCTGGGATACTGCTATTATAGCATATACAATTATCTGTGGAATTATCAGGTCCATACCCGATAAGTGCGTGGGGCGTAGGCGAACTATGTGTAAAACTAGCTGGAACATAATTAAGGATATTCGGCATTTTTCACTGAACCTCCCAAACGTTCTATAGGAAGATTTTAAAAATTCTTATGAATTTATCACCAATAAACAAGGCTGTATTTTATGTTTTGAGACAAATTCCTAGAAAGTTTTTCCCCAATTTTTTTTCAAAATATCCCACAAAAGACTTTTTATCCCGACGTGTCAATGGATGATGTCTTTGCTCTAAGTTTTGATACAATACCAAAAATTGGACATATATTATTTATTTTACTGTGGTCTATCAGTCAAAAAGGTCCACAATACCAGAGCCCTGTTTTGCGGGTTTTACTAGCTCCGACGACATATTTGTCCGTTCGATTGACATCGATATTCTCCGCTTATTACGAAAACGAAATTCAACGAATAAATCGACTGAAAATCAAAGAAAAAGAACATTACATGAATCATCTGCAGACACTGAAAAATTATATGAATGTTTACAATATCCGTTTCACAAAGAAATAAACAGTTTACAAAAATCTTTTTAGCACCAAGATTTACGAAGAAATGACGGAAAGGGTAGTTACAACTCTCATTGTAAAAGTTATGGATAACCTGATGAGAATGATTTTACAAATAATTATTTCTTTTTTAGCAGGGCAAAGCGAGCCAAAGCGAGCCAATTGTGCCGAGCCCTGTTTTTAAGAAAAGAATTATTTGTAAAATCATTCTCATCAATTTATCCATAACTTTTACAATGAGAGTTGTAACTACCCTTTCCGTCATTTCTTCGTAAATCTTCGTGTATCTTGGTGCTGAAAACCTATACTATATGATATAGGTAAAGGTTTCAAATAATAATACTTCAAAAAAATAATGTAGTATAATACCAATTTGTGATGGTTAAGGCGCTAGAGAGCATAAAAATCTTCAAATTTAAAACTTAATAGTTAACTATCTTTTTTTAGATTATTTAGCGGGTATATTAGTACCCGTGAGGGTACTTTGTTGTACGGTAGTTCTGTAGTGCTTTGATTGGCTGTAGTCATTTCTGGCTCGTTTCCAAAACGGGTCCGGATTCTCATTCTTATTCTAATATTCTTTGATTCTGATTCGAATATGATTATACTTTTTTTATATACGAATAAACACACAAACAACAACATGTAGTCTTGTTTAATTGAACTCGTTATACCCAAAGTATAACAGTTCCCACCGCGTTTTTTTTTGTAAAACATTATATTTTTGTGTATCGAGAACATTCTGTAACTTTTTTCCAGGTACATCCTAGTTACCGCAAGTTGGACAACTTTGTGAAAATTAAAATGGCTTGACGCTTTTAAAACGAGATTGGCATAAACTAATTTATGGCGCACGTCGTGATTGAGCGTGGCGGCTGAGTTCATTATTTCCACTATTGAAATTTTCGGGAATTCTTCGCGTACATAGTGTACGGTACACTCTTTATAAATTTCTTATTATTAAAAATAAACAAAAATCACCTCTTAGTTTAGTACGCATCATCAATAGTAAAATTATACCATGCATTGTTGTATTCCTTATTTATACTTGAACGCCACATTGGACTGTGTTAATTCTTCTAAAAATGCACATTTTGATACTGCTAATTAATATTTTTATTCATCAAGCGGCCGGGAATGAGTCGTGTATTATTTGTGAGTTTGTCGGTATTGCGGATAGTTACGAGAGTGGACGCGCAATGATAACTGGTTTAGGCCATAGGTTGAAATCTGGAAGAATTTTCGGTGAAAACTCGGATAATAGCAATGAAATGAACATGTAGTTCGACACGTAGAGCACAAATTTCGAAACAAAGAGGCCTTTAACAATTGAAAAAGTGACAAATTTCGGCGCTGAAGAGCATTTTTACGACAAAAGGCTTTTCGGAGTCGACAAATTCTTTATTCTGATTTTTAACATCTGAAAAATATCAACGGGTTCGGAAACTACAAACTATTTATTTGGCCCATCTATTTTATGTCGAAATCGGACAGGACACTTAAACATGAAAAAACGTGACGTTGAACGGTTCAACTTGAACGGTTCAACTTGAACCTGGTTAGGGCAATTATAATTCATTTACATTGGGTAACCAGAAAACAAGCCACTTGTTTTCGGTATCATGATTTCAAACTGTAGATAAGACGGGAACGAGAGATTACCGTTCAAATCGTTAGAACCATGTTTACATAAAAACGTCAGCGCTAGTTTTGAGGGTGCGCTGAATATTCAGAGTTTGCGGTTGAGCCAAGAGGGAGAGTACTGTATATCGAAAGTTTTTATATTTCAAGCGAAATACATAAATAAATGGATTTATGGAATTGTTCGCAATGAAGGCGCCACACCAATCAACGGGCCGTTTTTGATGAAACACTTTGACGGTGTCACGGCTTTTGCAACCAGTCGAAAACGAAACGAAACTATGGGAAATGGTAATTTTGGTATAAATTCACACTTATGAATGCAAGGATAAATAAACTTTTGTTCGACTGCTGATTCTCGGTGTTGGAAAAGTTGACAAACGGTCGAATTTTCCCCAACGCCCAACGCAAGCGTTGGTCAAAACTCCAAATTTCCCCATTTTTTCAATACTGTTTTAAGCCTACAAGCGAAGTTTACTCGGTGACCCTTTTTTTCCTCACACCAGTATGTGTCTTGCTTTTTAATGATGATCTAATTGCTGAATTTTTGTATCATAAATAAAATTATTCCGCTTTGAAAATGAACCTCTTGACTGAGTTGTTTTTCGTTTTTCCATTTGTTCTGTAGAGAAATGTAAAAATAAATCACAGATTGAGTTGGAAAATCTCGCTGAAGAATTGGTTTATTTTCAATGCGGAATTACCTTATATTTTTCTTGAAATTGATATAAAATATCTAGAATCGGAAAGTACAATCGATTTTTAACAACAAAAAAAATACGTCGAAATCAGACAGGAGACATTTTTCAGCACTTAGCATAACCCAGTATTCTGTAGATACATGGTCCGATGGCATAGAAATTGAACCAAATACACCGGCACAGTTGTATTGCGTCGAATGTCATGCAACAGAAAACCTCGACGTTTATCCGGACAATGTGTCAAAAATTTCAAATTCGTGTTGGAATCCGTCAATGTCAAAATACCCGAAAAGTACGGTTGATTCTTGTACAAGCTTGACAGCCAAATGTTTTACAGAAACCTTTCAGTACGCGACGGTTAATACAGATAATGTGCGATCATACACAATAGGTATAAGACGAGGCTGTGTTCAAGTTAAAGGTATATTTAAGATAGTAAGCAAGATTGTGCCATAATAATTTGATGAGGTAAATAAAAATTAAGCCTGAAATATTTAGTGAAAAAAAGAAAAGATCATGGTTTAGTGCTTACGTATAAAAATGCGTATTCCGAAAAAAATGTAAGACACTAGGAAAAACGAAAAAGTTGAACGAAATATCCCGATAACGGGCTGAAACATAACACCGCAGGAACTGTACTATCATCTATATGTTTATATACCTTTCGGATAGAAAACATGACAGAGACGGTCGGAAATCAAAGTATTAATCACAATACTCCTAGAAACGCTCCTAATATGAAAAGATTTATTAGATTTTATGTAGCAACGACTAGTGTGGAAAAAGCAGTTTTGAACGCGCAGGTATGAGCAACTTTGTATTTGAGATATCGAAATAAATTAATCTGTAAAGATGTCAGGGCTATTTTATTGGAAGAGTCAGGTCATTTCTATTTTAGGAAAAAAAAGCGATAACCAGCATTATGGCTAACTAAATCCACTAATTAATTCTGCGTCATATGATAACCGGTAAATTAATTTTTCCTTGATTCTGGCTACCAGTAATGCTAACCTCGTCTTTCGATAAATAATTTTTGACAAATCACCTTCGCTGTACACTCAAGACTTGTCTCAAGTCTTTCATTGTTTCAATTGGACCCTTGGTGTCTTTATTATTGTTAATGCCCGGTACTAGATACTGGTATATTTTGGACGGGTTTAATAATCATCATAAACAACCCATAACAATGTAACGCTCTCGAAAAAAAATGTTCGAATATTTAGTTCCCCGTGACCGTCTCCGAGCCGTATCCAATAGGTGCATCTGTTGATCCAACAGAAACAAACGAGGATTCAACCGATTCAATTTCAGAATATGAGTTCGAACTAAATGATAATGTCGAATTTGAGGTATCAACCGCAATTTAGTACTAGTAGAAAAACGATACCCAAAAGTAAACTTATTTCAAAATTTAAAATGTTAAAGTCATTTGTAGTAAGGTTATAAAAATTTGTACTCGATTTTAACTAGCTACTTGATAATTGATTTTGAAGCCCTCAAAAAGGGCCAAATTATTGGCCCAAATATAACATGGACAAAAAAAAACTCTCTTTTTAAGGCTTACAGAGCAATTTATTACACAACTGGGCCAACTTAAAAAAATGATTGACATAATTACAATCCACTTTTTCATTTTCCGTTGAATGGTCAGATTTATTTGGTTATTCCTTATTTTTTCTTTAAGAAAGTAATACTAGAAATAGAAAGTAATACTTTCTACCAAATTTCGAACACCACGTAGACTTTTCAAAATATGGTTATTTTGCCAAATCAACATCATCTCAAACAACTTACGATTTCACCCCATTTGTTCAACAGCTACAGCCGCAATATATGTCAAGCAATCGAAATGCTTCACCCGATTTGCCTCCATTAGGAGAACCTTATCAAGAACTGGAATGCCTAGCATGTTCTACTACTAATAGTAACACCAATAAGGACAACAATTGTGTCGTTGCCGCCAATACGAAAACAGTCAAGTGCAAATCTCTTTCTTGGTAAAATATTTAACTATTAGTTAAAGTTGTTGGTCAAGTATAAATAGGGTTTAANTTATTCGTTCCGTGTTGCCGTCCTGCCTAAAATCCAGACAGACATTAATCTAACTCAGCATTTACAAAACTGGTTTGGGGAAAGGTAACCAACTCACTTATTGATTTCTGCTCTCGACCCAATCCTTAGCGCCACTTTCTTAACACTGTCCAGCCCTAGATCGTACATACGGTATAACAACTATTTTTAAGTAGCCGGTATTATATACTGGTCTATTTAGGACGGGTTTAATAATCATCATAAACAACCCATAACAATGTAACGCCATTGAAAATAATTGTTTCAATTTGTAGTTCCCTGTGGCTGTCTCCGAGCCGTATCCAATAGGTGCATCTGTTGATCCAATGGAAAATAACGAGGATTCAACCGATTCAATTTCAGATGAGTTCGAAATACACCCCTTGACAGGTTAACTGCCAACTTTTTGGGAAATGTTACCACTAATTTCGAAATGTTAACGTCGATTGTAAATTACAATAAATTACAATTATTATAAGAATATCAATTTTTGCCACTTTCAGATCAAGTTATTGTGCGATCTTGAAGAAAAATCATTCATCTACTTTTTCATTTAGGTCAAATTTATTTGGCTATTCCTTATTTTTTTTACTTAATAACAAATTTCGAACGCCATGTAGACTTTTCAAAGTATGGTTATTTTGCCAAATCAACATCATCTCAAACAACTTACGATTTCACCCCATTTGTTCAACAGCTACTGCCACAATATATGTCAAGCAATCGAAATGCTACACCCGATTTGCCTCCATTGGGAGAACCTTATCAAGAACTGGAATGCCTAGCATGTTCTACTACTAATAGTAACACCAATAAGGACAACAATTGTGTCGTTGCCGCCAATACGAAAACAGTCAAATGCAAATCTCTTTCTTGGTAAAAAATGTTTAACTAAATTGCTGGCCAATTATAAATCAATTTTCTAGCTCCTCTGTTGTTTTAAACTTCAAACTTGACGCATCTGATTACGCGCCAACTTACTATTATGCAAAACGTGGATGCACCACTGATCCCGACGATGGTGTTTTGACCAGTTCGACCAACATCCCCGACAGACACATTGTTCCTTTGGGTTATAGTTAGGCTATCAAATCTGTTTTTTCAAAAAGTCAATTTTTGGCAAAAAAATGCCATTTAAAATACACCAACTGCACTGCACAGTTATCGTTCAAAAGTGAGAACTTAAGTGGAAAGTAAGAGTTAAAAAATGGCAGATAACCGCGGAAAGGTCATGTCTTTTTGAATTTTTTTGGGATTTTTTTTTTTCAAATGGTTACAAGTTCAAGTCAGTTTTTAAAAATTGCAATAAAGTCAAGTAAGTTTTTTCAGGGTTGATTTTATAACCCCACTTATCACCATTTATAAATACAAAAACCAGAAAGTACATTTTTATAATATTTTTGTTTGTTATACAGTCCTTACTTCCAAAACGGACGTTTTCGATTCACAAAAATAGCGCCCTTATTGGTGTGAGTAGTCATAAAGTGTCCATATTCGACTGTTCTGGAGACATTTTTTTACAGAAAGCCTCCGTATTGAAAAACATCGTCTGTATTGAGTGCGTCCGTATTGAGTGCGTCCGTATTGAGAGTGAGGACTGTATCAATTTATGGTCAATTCAAACATAGTTTGAAAAGCCTATATAAAGTGGTATACAGCAGTTCAATCAGCGCACTACAGCTCCACGAGATAATACGTTTCGAACTGATCATGTCTCTGTTGCAAAAGAATTCAGTTGCTTTGTGTGTAATACAACGTTGACGGTGTTGAGTGCAGACGAACCAAACTATAGTGACATTATAAATACTGATGATACATGCTGGGAAACGTTCGAACAACAGGTACAAACAGTTTTGAATATCGATATTTTAATGGGTGGTAAAGTCGGTTTGTTTACAAAAAGTGTCCGAAAGAAAAACTTTTTTGTGGATAGGGCCCACCCCATTTTTTCATGCACCATAATTATTAGCTGTGACCTTGAATTGGAGCCTGAACTTGAATCATTTTTTTAAGATTGAGTTTGAAAATCTGGATAATCATATATTTTTATAACATTTTTAAGAAAGACCGTTTTCAGAAAATCATTCGAAATACACCGGTTATCGGTCGGGTTGGCCCGCTCGTTCTGTTATCGAGTAGTTTTTTATCCAAAAACTTTTCCGCTAAAGCCCTGCAAAGTTATCGAACACCCTACGCAGTTATCGGACACCCTACGCACTTATCGCGCAGGTTTTATTTGTCGCCAATCCCGCTCGATAACTGTAAGTGTATACCATGTACCGTGTCCTCCAATGATTTCATGATCGTGTTAGTGGTCGTTATCATTGGAGGGCACGTTAATTGGGGGAATTTTTCCGAAAGAAGTTTTGTCTAAAAAAACGTTAACCATACGAGATATTCATTAAAATGGGTCCACATCGAACGACTCTTGTACGTAATTTTTTTTCGTAATTGATAAAATCGCTTGCCAAATAATGATATGATTTATACCACACCTACGGGGTGAGGTAATATAGATGCTAAGCCGTTTTTGGTTCGCGAGTGCGCTGAGCGAATATAAGTCACCAAAAAACGGCTTAGCATCTATATTACCTCACCCTGTATTTTAGGGATATCATCGCGACAATATTTTGACCCCAATATCTCGAATGTGTCCATCGCAATGTTATGTTTCCTTTTATGGATATAAAGAAAAACTGGTACAAGGCTCCAACTTTACGTGGTATGTCGAACGCGGTTGTACAAATGAAAAGGACACTATTGTTGCCACTAATGTGTCATTTTCAGGCGCTTTGTCCCGCTTTGATAACAACGAATTTACTCTCGATGCACAGTATTTACACAACGTTAAAGTCCATAATTACTTGTGTGATTATACAGACGGTCGACTATGCAACTCACATTACGAACCAACTTTTGAAATTTTCAAACTATCCAACTCAGACGTTCAAGGCCTATTAAGAAAGGGTTCACAAAAATACGACAAATGCTGGTGAAAATTTAATCTTTTTGATCATTATATTTTTGCTAAAAAATATTGACATATATACCGTGTGGTCCAACAACGAATCAAGGAAGACAATATTTTGCGCGCAGCTTTATATTATCCCTATTTGAGTAAATCAACATTATCTTTAACCTGTCGAGGTTGACTAGGCGTGTCTATTAATTACAAAAATAATAATCTTAGACTCAAAATTTCTCATGTGGTAGAAATGTTGGAGTTATAACTTATAACTTATAAGACACGGCTTTAAAATTCAAAACCCCAATATTATATTGGGTCTTGTCGAAATTAAAGTTTTGAATGAGTATACAATTTTATGATCTTTTTAACCCTCAAAAGGCTAACAACTGAAGTGAGTCGGCTGCAATGTCATGTTTGCAAAACACCAGAAAATAATACAAATCCAAACCATAGCTGTTTTCTGAACATTTCAAACGCCACAATTGAAACTTGCTCGACTCTAGCTTTCACCAGTTGTTTCACGCGTAATTCCAGCTATCGAACGCGCGATGGCGCTACTTACTTCTTGATAGAGCGGGGATGTGGCTCCGCGCTCGATGAAGGATGTTTAACCGACAACTGCAACAGTCAACCCGGTTCAATTATGGAAATTAAAATAAAAGAAGCTCCAGCTAATTCAACGTTTGACTAGGGTTCTAAAAATACGGTGTTGTCCAACAATTAATCAGACATGACAGAGCTAATTTTCACTGGCACTTTTGATGCTGAAACAATATTAAACTGCCTGCGGAATTTTCCTTGATTGGTTCATTTTTGGACCACATAGTATATCAAAATATTTTGGGTTTCATAGGCATGATAAATTGACCAAAACCCTAAAAAGGAATTGCGTTTTAAATGGCAGTGAGTTTTAAGTGAATTTTTCGAACCCAGTAATTGAACCCACACCCGTCGAAAACACAACAAAAAGCGATACAAAAGAAAAACCGAATGATACGAAATTACAACCAGGATCGTCTGATTTTTACGTAATTTCTTTAAGTAAACTGATTTTTATTATTACTGTATTTTCATGAAATGTGTCAACGTTACATACAAACCTCATGAATGTTTTGGGAGATACTTTCCATAGCTGTACAAAAATGTTAAAATTGTAATTGAAGGAAAATAAACGATAAAAAATCTTCGCTGTTTTGAGTAAAAATCAGTATATTTCAACGGTGTCTTCTCGTTTCCTGTTTGATGCCATAATGTTGAAAAATCCTGAAAAGTAAAATAAGCTACATTTGCCGAAATATAATGTTTTTGATTTATATTCATAAACGGTTTTAACACAATTTTGTTTTTACACATTTTGGAGTCGAAAGTTTTGAAATAGCGTACAAATACATAACCTGGGAATGTTGGATTTTTGTGATTGACACTGATTCGTGTTGGCTTCTTCAAATAAACGGTTTTGAACAGCTTTGAAAAATCTGGAAAAACAGCTAAAATCGGGAATTTATCCAATATAGAACTTATTTTACAATCCTCATTTTTTCTTAGATTCTGAATTTGTCATTTATATACCATTTATAAAATTGATATACACGGGTCTCCGATTAATGGACGGTTTGCTATTTTGACCAAACTTTTTGCCCGTTATTTTTAATTTTGTCCCTAAATTTGAATTGTTTTGCTCTTGTCCGAAAAAAGCGTCCCTTAGCTTGAATTTTTTTACTTGAAGTGTCCAGTAAATTGAACTTTGTCCCTTAATTGGGTGTCCCCTAATATGAGACCTACGGTATAATTTCTGCCAAGAATATTTTGTTTAGAAATGACAAAATTACTTATTTTTGAAGCAAATTTTCGTCTAGAAATTGGTACGGAAATTTTGCTAATTTGAATAATTATTGTGATCCTAAACCGTAATTTGCATCTTCAGTGAACCCACATTGTCCCTGACAAATGAAGAAAAATAAAACAAACAAACGTTCCATATAATTTGAATTCTCTAGGATGGCCGCTCTACGGAGAATACTGTAGCTTATAAAAATATAAAACCCCAGGCTGCTTTTATTACAGATTATCGGATTTTTAAAACGGTTAATTATAATGATGAAACGGAGCTTAATCGTTGCCTCGCGTTAGTCTGATCATTTTGCCAATGAAAGAAAATTAAGGAGGGGTCACTGGTGTTGTTTACAAACTCGATTGTATTTCACGTTGAGACCTTTGAACCCCCTGCGCCGTTATCGGGTCAACATTTGAGGACAAATAACGGCCCAGAGCGTAGTCAGAATGTCTGAGAAACTTTGACCAAAATTTTGACCCGATAACCGTACGGACGGGGATTTTCTAGAAGGTCTCGTTTTTTTCGCCTTTCACCTACGCGAGCGAGAAATGTAAGGACAATTCATATGATGCCCTCTAATACGGTACCCACAGACCATATGTCTCATAGTTCTGTAACATCTATTAACAGTGTAAACTACGTAACTTAATAAATACATATCGGCAGAAAAATAGCATTCAGATATATATACACAGTTGGAAAATATGCTTTAGGCACACATCACTCTCTAACTTTATAAATTTTGTTCCACTTTGAGCACGCTGATTTGATTATTTGTCGGTCCGGCAATTTCAGTTTTCTGCCCTCTGCTGACTGCACCCATTTCATCACTAAAATGATAAATTTATGCAATTTTTAATAGGTGATAGAAAGCAAGTTCAAATTTGTTATAAATTCTTTTCTAAATACATAAAAAAACTGTTCCCGTATCTGTATTTCTGCGTTTTGGTAAATATTGTTCAGCTTAAAAATTCGGCTTATCTGATCCCAAAACAGTAAAATATTGGGGTAAAATATAGATAAACTCTGAAAAATAAGAAAATGAGGAAACTTGCTATTCAAAAATTAAAAAAAACCTTTTGATTTGTTGCCACCGACCCAACATAAGGGTACAAGCAAATCGCGTTCGTGAAACCTCTCTATAATATTTTCTTGCCAATCTT
>SCLG01000077.1:29594-53570 GCA_004367875.1 Oikopleura albicans
TCAAAAATTTAAAAAAAACCTTTTGATTTGTTGCCACCGACCCAACATAAGGGTACAAGCAAATCGCGTTCGTGAAACCTCTCTATAATATTTTCTTGCCAATCTTTGGCTTTTAACCATTTACAAAGTTCTTCTTTTGAGGCCAGAGGGCCGTCTAGATGAATTTCCTTTTGCGAAGAGCTGACCCAATTATACAATTGTGGCCCATTACCATTACAATCGGGTTCCGGAGATGGCAACTTTGTCTGTTTTGGTTCCGGAGGCGAGATTTTTATTGGACTGGGACATTTAGTTTCCGGTATCGGAGAGCGTTCTGGTACTGGTTCTGGCGTTGAAGGTCTAAAAACGGTATCTAGGGGAATACTTTCGGCTGGCTCCGGAACTGCGTCCTGATCATCATCAGTGGAATAATCAACTGAGATGAAAGTTCGATTAATATCATCCTCAAATTGCTCGCGATCCTTTAGTTTTGGTGCCGAGGAATCCACAGGAGTTGAATCCTCCGATGTTTTTTCGGTAATTAACTATTCGTGGTTCAATTTTACATAAATATAGTAAACGTCGCCTAGCATATTAATCGATCACAGAGTAGGTTAACAAAATTCACTTTACGTAATAAGTTACCATCATTTCCCTCATTTAACTAACTAGTGAGGTACCGTACGTGGCGTATATTATGCTAATATGTTGCAAAATAAAAATCCAAGATAACTTCGCAACACCACGCGATCAATTACTCGTACCTATATAATAGCTCGTACTTGAACATCTGAACCGTTAATTCCCAGGGGTCTTTTAGTCCAAATTTGGACCGAATGCCCTAAATGGGCTGAAATAGTAAACCAAGCTCAATCGAAAATTGATTATACATATAACGGAACTGATATTTTTTAATATGGTCACAAGGGCGTTTAGACTAAATTTGGATTAATGAGCCGCTACGGATTATATGGCACGTAGGACGGTTGGGAGTTAACATGTTTCATTCACTCAAGTTTTGTTCAATGTTTCAACCGAAGTCCACTAGTTGAATATCAGATACAGATTGTCTTATTGAATTTTAATACGTTTTTTAATGGTAGAAAATAGCGTCTCTAATGAGAGAAATTTCCTCGTTTGACCACATTTGATGCTTAATTGACGAAGCCGATCTTGTTCACGAAGAACATTATTAAAAATAGAACCAAAACTCCTCCTCAACAGTATCTTCGTCCACCATCATACTTTCTTCCATTTGCTCCAGTCTTTCTTTCAATAACCAAATGACACTTTTAACCCGATCAATGTCTTTTTCATTCAGACTTTTGTTTGATTTTAGCAGATCTTCGGGCGTCAAATCTTCATTGTTTTTAACACGGAAATCTGCCCCTTTCTCAACCAGCAGTAAACTACCTTCAACAGCGATCGTTTTGTTTGGATGGGAACATATATAATGAAATGGCGTACAGCCCATATTATCCTTAATGTTAAACTTTATTTTAGAATATGTTGCTGAGAAGTCCAGGTACAGGGTGAGGTAATATAGATGCTAAGCCGTTTTCGGTTCGCGAGTGCGCTGAGAGAATATAAGTCACTAGCAACATAAAACGTCTTTATGCAAACACGTATAAAAACGACCAATATCGGTCGATGCGGTGTCGAGAGGTTAAAGGGCCAAGCATAAGCAGGCAAGCTTTATAAAGCTAGCTGACTAGTTCTATTACTGTTAATGACGCAAATTCATTGCGATATGATTCGCACTATAAATTATTGACAGTAATTGAAAAAAACGCGAAAAAAGAAACGGACCATTTTTAGTTGTCTGCTAAAGTGTTGCATTCAATTGGCACAGTGCTACTAAAAAGTGGTCTGTTAACTGCATATTCACGTAAATTCAAAGAACGTCCAAATCATAGGGTATCCACATCATCTGGCGGGCTATCTTACCTCTATAAACGCTAAAATAATTCAACTATGGCAAGATAACTGGTCATGGTGGTTGGTAAAATAATCGGACACGTCCCTACGTTTTGATCCGAAAAGTAATAAGATAATTGGTAAAATTACTGATGATAGGATAACCCGTCAGGTGGTGTACGGTGCTCATATTTTCAAAACAAAATCAGGCAAATACAGTATTTAAGTTTTCGAGAAAATCCAAAGGCAATTTAGGTAAATGCCATCACAATATTTAAAAGGTGGCATATCCTGTTTTATTTNCACGTATAAAAACGACCAATATCGGTCGATGCGGTGTCGAGAGGTTAAAGGGCCAAGCATAAGCAGGCAAGCTTTATAAAGCTAGCTGACTAGTTCTATTACTGTTAATGACGCAAATTCATTGCGATATGATTCGCACTATAAATTATTGACAGTAATTGAAAAAAACGCGAAAAAAGAAACGGACCATTTTTAGTTGTCTGCTAAAGTGTTGCATTCAATTGGCACAGTGCTACTAAAAAGTGGTCTGTTAACTGCACATTTACGTAAATTCAAAAAACGTCCAAATCATACTATGGGTATCCACATCATCTGAAGGGGTATCTTACCTCTATAAACGCTAAAAAATCGGTAAAATAATTCAACTTTGGCAAGATAACAGGTCATGGTGGTTGGTAAAATAATCGGCAACTTCCCTACGTTTTGATCCGAAAAGTAATAAGATAATTGGTAAAATTACTGATGATAGGATAACCCGTCAGGTGGTGTACGGTGCTCATATTTTCAAAACAAAATCAGGCAAATACAGTATTTAAGTTTTCGAGAAAATCCAAAGGCAATTTAGGTAAATGCCATCACAATATTTAAAAGGTGGCATATCCTGTTTTATTTTGAAGCGCACGTAAACGTGATTCACTTTATACAAAAAGTAGGGTAGATAATTTTTAATTTAATCAAATTGCCGTAATTCCCATTTGTGCCTCGTAAAAATGTATTAACACTATTGTCGGAAGTGAATCCTTGTCACATTTCAAGATTCAGATCTTTTATACTTTATCATTAAAAGTATTTATATAACTTCGTTAATCATCACATGTCGTTTATTTAAAGTTACTTTTATGATCAATTAGTGATTTTGAACGAATTCACAAAAAAATCAGACAAGGACGTGTTTTAAAGTTCTAGTCTTCTTGGCAGGTGTACCCAGTGTTGCGAAACTGCCCCAATTGTTAGGCCCGCGGACGTCGATAGGTGAAAGTAGCGTAAGAGTTAGGCACGTCGGACGATTGTCGTAAGTCGACAAACGCTTGACGACCGTCCGACAAAGGTCGTTAGTCGACAAACGCAAGACCGCCGGCTTTAAGCCAGTTAATAACTGGGGGGATGGCAACACTGGGTGTGTAACCCCTATTTGGAGTATTTTCGTCAATTTATGAGTCGTATTCTACAATTATGTTTGTCTTTTGGCCATAGATTATGGCCCATAAGTTATGGGCCATAACTGATGGGCCATAAGATGATTAAAGTTCTTTTTGCTTACCACAAGCGCCTACCAAAAAAAACGGTGAAAATGAAAAATTACGAACAGTTATAATACTCTTGTATCAATAATTAGTCATCATGACGCTTATGGAACCGATATGATGAGACTTGGACGTCTCGAATACCGAGATATCAGTATTTTTTCTACACAGGGTGCGTAATTAACCGCCACCCTTCGCGGCGTCCTGAACTAGCGGTTAACTGTTAAAATCGCGGTTGAGAGGATAGCGATTAAATAACTGGGCACCCTATGTACTTTGGGGATTTTTAAGGTGAAAAGTACGGTAGCTACTATAACTGGTTGCCAAAATACCCCCACTGATTTTTTGGACTTTTAACCCGTTCTCTTGACCAAAATGCGTGTCTGAACTGTATACCTGAATGTCCGCACTCATTTGTTGAATCAATTCCGAAGCAGCTTCTATCCAAGAATTCGCAGATAAGACTTGAACATTTTTACTGAGCAAATGAAAAGCGGTAGAGCCGTCAGAATCGGTCAAATGTAAATCCGCTTTCAACGAACACAATAATTGCATTACGGGGCTAACTTTGATATTTAACCTGTTCATGAATTTAAAATCAAAATTTTAAGTTTTGATAATTTTTTGTAACGACTTAAAGGATCTTGACAGTCAACAGCGCTGTACAGTTGGTGTGGTAACGAAGTGACAGCTAACGGAACGAAGTGACACTTTTCGGAATTTTTTGGGAAAAAATGGGAAAAGTGACAGTTTTTGACAAAAAAAATCGTAAACGAAAGTGTCACTTTTTTACCATATCAACTGTTTTTAGAGTTGATAGTATCAACTTGATACCTAAATTTATCGTACAATTAACAACCACAGGGTTGGTAAAACACCGGTTTTTGAGCTTTGTCTTTGTTTGTCTTTAGTCGGGTCCGATTTTTTTGGCTTTNTTTAAAAGGTGGCATATCCTGTTTTATTTTGAAGCGCACGTAAACGTGATTCACTTTATACAAAAAGTAGGGTAGATAATTTTTAATTTAATCAAATTGCCGTAATTCCCATTTGTGCCTCGTAAAAAATGTATTAACACTATTGTCGGAAGTGAATCCTTGTCACATTTCAAGATTCAGATCTTTTATACTTTATCATTAAAAGTATTTATATAACTTCGTTAATCATCACATGTCGTTTATATAAAGTTACTTTTATGATCAATTAGTGATTTTTAACGAATTCACAAAAAAAAAATTAGACAACGACGTGTTTTAAAGTTCTAGTCTCCTTAACAGGTGTACCCAGTGTTGCGAAACTGCCCCAATTGCGAAACTGCCCCAAATGCGAAACTGCCCGCGGATGTCGATGGGTAAAAACTGGTTGCCAAAATACCCCCACTGATTTTTTGGACCGTTAACCCGTTCTCTTGGCCAAAATGCGTGCCTGAACTATATACCTGAATGTCCGCACTCATTTGTTGAATCAGTTCCGAAGCAGCTTCTATCCAAGAATTCGCAGATAAGACTTGAACATTTTTACTGAGCAGATGAAAAGCAGTAGAGCCGTCAGAATCGGTCAAATGTAAATCCGCTTTCAACGAACACAATAATTGCATTACGGGGCTAACTTTGATATTTAACCTGTTCATGAATTTAAAATCAAAAGTTTTAAGTTTTGATAAATTTTTGTAACGACTTAAAGGATCTTGACAGTCAACAGCGTTGTACAGTTGGTGTGGTAACGAAATAACAGCTAACGGACCAAAGTGACAGCTAACGGAACAAAGTGCCACTTTCGGAGTTTTTTTGGGAAAAAGTGACGGAACGAAGAGACAGTTTTTGACAACTATTTTTAGAGTTGATACATCTCCTCGGATAGTATCAACTTGATACGTTAACTTATCATACAATTAACAACCATTTCTAAAAGGTAACTTTAAGGTTAAATATCCATTCCCAGGGTCCACTTGATGCTTACAAGCCAACATGACCGGTGAATAATTATTTTCGTCGCAGTCGTTGACATCTGCTCCTTTATCAACAAGCTTCTCCACAAATTTGCAAGTTATACTGCCTTTCTAGAAATAACTATTGATTGAGTCGACTCAACAAATCTAGAACGTCCACTTAACCTTAGCCTAAGGTCCTTAAGTCCAGAGACTGGAATCTTGACACAAAATAACGGAATTTTCAGATCCTGGGTATTCTGGATGGAAAATTTTTTGTGAAAATATAATTATGTATGTAAGAAATACTTGTTCGGGGTTAATATTAACTAATTTCGTTAACTTATTCATTTACGTGTGTCGGGCACACGTGTCAATTGGCACACTATGATTCATAGCACACGAGTCATTTTAAAATGAACTATTTTAAGTATTGACGAAGAAATTATTCCAAAAATGTTGCATAACATAACAGTATCGTCCATAGTGCCACACTTTAAACTTTAGTCTATAGTGTACCATTATAACAAAGCTGTGTGCAATTTGCACATTTTTAGACAACTTTAAGACAACTAAAATTAATAATTTTTCATGTAACAGAGCCGACAGAGTTAAGAGATGTTTTTTCCGAAACTATTCGGTCGAAAAATTAAGTTTTTATTCAAACGTTCGTAAATTTTCAAATGAAAATTGAATCCCACGATAAAGTTTTGCCAGCAATCCTCGAGTTCAAAAAATGTCTATAAAAGCTTTTTACAAGTATCGGAGACCTGATAAAGTCCCAAGTGGGCTCATAACTAACTTTCATAAAAATACCTTCAACTGAGGTTGTTCTTATTTTATGCAAACGCTTCATAAGGGAAGCGAAAAAAAAAATGCCAAAAATTTGTATAAAAACTGCACGAGTGTATAGTATTATATTTTTGATCAAACCTTTGTGTAAGTCGGACCACACGCTACATGAATAGCCTTTTTGCCTCTATAAACTTGTGAACATCTACCAATATACTGCCTACCGACAGTCCAATTAGAATCCTGAATTGCAATATGCAAATCTTTTGATGTCATTTGTTTTCCTTCTTATTCCAAAATCTCGAGTAAAAAAAAAGTTACCAAAGACTCGTGCCAAATGATGTTAACGTGGTTGAACAGAACCTGCGACAATCAAGAAGTATCTGAAGTATGAGATATATGTCACCCAGTTTTGCATAGTAAACACCTTTTATGGTGACACGACCGCTATATATGAACCACAAATTCTGATAGTACGAGGAAATACGTCCTGTGGGACCATTATTGTGAGACAGCAGTGATGAGAGAAGACACTTAGAAGGACTCCTAACAAATTTTAATTGCAATCATTTACTTATCGAAGTTCCGTTTAGAACATGCGGCGGACAATATAACAATAAAAGTGAATTTTTTTAGAGAAGTTCAAAATAAGGACTAACTGACCATATATTTAGTTGGATTATTTAACTCATACTGTCGAAATGGATTTAAAGGTCATAAATTATGACTCACCATTCAGTCTCTAGCGGGGCTAATCAAAATTGGTAATNTTGTTTTTTACGGATAATTTCTCGCTGGTTTGAGTGCTAAGAACATTTTTTCCGACACTCTGGAAACTTGCAGAGATTGAAAAAAAGGTTTTTGACCGTTTCTTAATCAATACTTTCACTCGTAATAATTTGTCATAGTCACAGTGACTAAGTCACTTGAATATGAGCTATTAACAATGAAGTGCAAATTTAAAAATACACTCCTTGAGGGTTTATCTGCCCATTTCACGACTTGAAAAGTGGGCAGATAAACCGAAATTGGGCAGATAAACCCGCAGGCGTAGGCGGAAAACTTTGCTGAAATATTTTTGGGCAGATAAACCGACGGTCGGGCTCTTTCTAGATTTGTATCAAATTTCGGTGTCTAAACTGTATATATTTTTCTTGTTAAAAGTGAAATTACAATATGGCAAAAGAAGAAAAACTTTATTTAACACTTTTCGGTTGATATGAAAAAAAAAAATTTGAAATTATACGATGAAGGTCCCAAAAATGACTCAGTGGGCAGATAAACCCTCAAGCGTAGGCGGGATTCCTGGAAAACTTTTCCTCAAAAACTGGGCAGATAAACCGTTCATCGGGGCTTTTTGGGCAGATAAACCCCGGGCAGATAAACCCTCAGGGAGTGTACTGTATATTTCCGGTAAATAAAAGGATAATCAGAACGTTCTACCGATTAGTTGGTATCGAGGCGGCAAGCTGAAAGCAAACCGAGCCATTATTGGTCACTGTGATAACTGGAAGACTACTACTACAATTCCATGACAGTAACCAATATCAAACTTTGGCTGTCAGTTTTCGCCTTCGTAATTACAAATATTTTTTATGATGAACATGCGAATAAACAGAATCTATATAATTAGCTAGTTGTTATTGTTTATTTTTGGTCAAATGAAAAGTTCAATCTTTATGTCATCAGCGTTAAGACAAATAAAATCAGTACGTCGATAATTTCCTCTGCACAATATTTCTTTGGTGTCCGAAAAGGCAGCAATTTCTTTGCGGATACGAAAAGAAGGATACGGCTCGGCATATTATCTCATGTTGATTTCGAGTTTGTCCAAGCTAATACTCGTCGATGCTTGGTCGATTTTCTTCAATTTTTCACCATTTGTATTCTTCATACTGCATGCCACTGCGAAGTATTTTTGATGCTGAGTTCAGTATCCACACAGCTAATCCAGCTGGTTTCAACCCAAATATAAGTAAAATTGATTTTGTTGTCTTTAATCGGTTTTCTTTATATTATAATATGGACAACATAACAAAAAATAAGTTTAAAAAGGTCAAAAGTGGTCTGTTTTGAAGCTTTCAGAGGGATTATATACGTCACCCTGATGCGTCAAATCGTTCATTTTTAATGCTGGTTTATGATAGTTTAAAACACCAAAATAATAAAACCATATTTAAAGTGTCCAAAATAAGCCTTAGTATTTATTAAGGGTCTCATATTGAGGGACACCAAATTAAGGGACGAAATTCAAATTAAGAGACATAAGTGGACTTTGGTCAAAAATAGCAAACCGTCCCTTAATGTGAGACCCCCTATACTAGTCAGAAAGCTATCACGATTGTATAAAGTAAATATATTTCTCTTTCGCTGATAAAATTAAAAGAAAACCTTTCCCGTATTCATTGTCAGTTCCGGTGCGTTACTTAGCCGTGAAAGCAAACTTCACTTAGTTCAAAGCCATGCTTTTGTTGCTAAATAAAATGAATTAGAAAATGATAAATAAAGTTAATTTTTCAATTTTTTGATTTAAATTGGCATTAAGAAAATAAATTCGTTAAATTCTCAATCACAATTAAAGTCAATAAATCAACTGGTTTGTCGGTTACCTTAGCTCCAAAGTCATAGGCTCGCCAATCCTTAATCGGAAGAATGTCAACATCCCGAGTGTTGAATTGAATAACAACTCGTCCGTTCTTGTCTCCGGTCTAAAATTATAATAAAAATTAGTCCAATATCATGTAGAATTTTTTTTTGGAAAGTAAGCATTTTTCGAACACAAAATTTGAAATTGATATGGCTGGTATTTTATGATTTTAAAAATTGGTACTTTTCAAAATGAAAATATGGGTAGATAATTTTTTAAAAGCTTAAGTAGAAAATTTTGAAACTTTTGAAAATTTAAATATTTACCGTGCATGTATCTTCAATAACATCGAATCGTTTTTCGGTGGCGGAGTGGCCAAGGATAACATCATCGTAGCCCATAAGTTGTATGGATTTATCGTATGATCCGGTTGCCTCGTCGAACCATCCAACTGATGATGTGCATTCGTAAGTAAAGTCCTGTGTTGCCTTTGAACTCAATAGTCGAAGGAATTTAAATTGTGGATCGCTGATATTGTAGTCGATCTGAAACATAAATAGTCAAGTTTTGAAAACATTTTTTACAAATATAAATGTCATAAATGAGAACATGGTATGTATTAAATAACCCATACTGTATGGGCCATACGTAACAACCCACTCCGTATGAAGTACTGAACTAATTTTATTTACCTTAAATCCTCGGTTGTATTCTGAGAACCAGGCACCAGGTGTTTCCTTGCTCCATCGGTTTTGTTTTGCGTGATCTTGTAGAGGTTTGATGCATGTTACGCCCTTTTCGCGCATTTTACAGGTTACCTCAACCGCATCCTTTGCACATCCACCATTTGGATCGATGTGGTAGGTACCTAGTATTTTTCGGTAAATAAAAAGTCTTTTGTATTATGAAAAATAACGAACCGTCAGTGTACTCTGGATGACAAAGCCAAAGATCTCGGCAAGATCGTGCTGGATTTTCGATGGTACCCATTGGTTCTTTCATCATCTTTAATAAATTAATGTTATTTATTGTACCATAAATAATAAATATGTGATTTTTTCAAATTGAAAAATATAAAGGTTAGCTAAGTACTAGAAAATCTGAGAATCGTACCTATCAACGAGGCAGAGACTTTAACGTTTGCATTTAAAGAAAATATTTGATTTTTCTAATATATTCCAAAATCTGTAAAATTTCCGTTTAATAATTAAATTTACCACTCTATTTGTTGCATATGTTTTTGTGTAAAATCATAATTATACATAGGATTTATCGAAAGTTTGAATGTTTGCCGCTAGGCAAACTTCGAATCTTGAAGATAAATTATATGTATAATTATGATTTTAAACAAAAATATATGTAACAAAATGTTTTTAGTATATTCCGGTCCAAAGAGTAATTAAAAAATAGACATACCTGTAATTCTTGCTTCAAGCTTTCCAATGCAGCAAAAATTTCGCCAAGTTCAGAACCACTTGGATTATAGTCAATACCATTAACGTCAAGACCCATGTATTCAGGATCAAAGTCGGCGTTGTAATCGAGGTAGTGGGAATCAAGATTACGGCGTTTTCGGTTACCGCTCTTTTCTGGTGTTGGTTGCAACATTGGCATAGGATCGCCTTGTGGACCAGGTGGACCAGGAGGTCCGGCTGGGCCAGGTTGACCTTTAGGACCAGTTGGACCCATGACACCCTTAGCTCCAGGGGGACCGGCAACACCAGGACGGCCATGATCACCTTGTGGGCCAGGTAGAC
Organism: Oikopleura albicans; assembly: GCA_004367875.1. Lineage (NCBI taxonomy): Eukaryota > Metazoa > Chordata > Appendicularia > Copelata > Oikopleuridae > Oikopleura > Oikopleura albicans. Next base: position 40,098 of record SCLG01000077.1, read on the forward strand.
CACTGTTTCCTGATGGACCAGAGTCACCTTTTTTACCTTGTGTACCTGTCTGTCCCAAAGGACCACGTTGACCTTTTTCACCAGGGACTCCAGGCTCACCAACCAAACCGATGATACCATAATGACCTTTTTCTCCCTTTGGACCAGGTTGACCTTTTGTTCCCTTTAAGCCAGTTGGACCGATTGGACCAGGTTCACCCATGTTTCCAGGTTGGACAGGTAGTCCTGGTTCACCAACGGGGCCAGGTAGACCTCTGACACCATCGATACCGGGTTTACCAGCGGGACCTTCAGGTCCAGATTGTCCGGATAAACCAGGTGGACCAGCGTCGCCAGAATCACCTTTAGCTCCTTTCTCTCCTTCTTTGCCCATTGGGCCAGGAGGACCAGGGGATCCACGTCGACCTTGAGGACCCATAGGACCAGCATCACCTTGAGGGCCAGGCATACCAAGTTCTCCGGCACGTCCATCATCTCCAGGTTCTCCCTTGGAACCATCTTTACCAGGCTGGCCAGATGGTCCAGGTGCACCAGTATCTCCAGGCATACCCTGTGGTCCTTCATGTCCCTTGGAACCGTCTTCACCAGGAGGTCCCATTGGTCCAGGCGAACCTTGTGGTCCGATTGCACCGTCTTCACCGCGAGGACCAACGTCACCTTTGGTACCTCGAGGACCAGGGCTTCCAGATTGGCCAGGTTGTCCAGCTTCGCCGGGTTCACCCTTAGATCCAGTTTTTCCATGTTGTCCACTAGGACCGGGGAGACCAGTAGGACCTTCTGCACCTTGCGGTCCAGGTTGTCCGTGATTACCTTTTGGTCCAGGAAGACCGATACCACCTGCATCACCGACTTCACCTTTGAAACCAGTTGGACCGGGGATACCTTGAAGACCAGCTCGTCCTTGTTCACCACGGTAACCACGTTGTCCTTGTTCACCTTTCTCGCCCAATGGACCTTGTGGGCCACGTGGACCAGGAGAACCATCATTACCAGGTGGTCCCGGTTGTCCGATATTTCCTTGATCACCAGGTGGTCCGGGGGGTCCTTGTTCACCTTTCGATCCCTTGTGTCCTTCTTTGCCGGGACGACCAGGTTCTCCAGTATCACCGGTGTCACCATTTTGACCAGGAGGACCTTGTGGTCCAACTTGACCGGGTGGTCCAATAAGACCATCACGGCCTGCAGGACCTGGTTCACCTCCAGGGCCGGGACCTCCTTTGTCACCGGCAGGACCAGTTTGACCAACTGGACCTTGTCGGCCAGGTGGACCAGTATCACCAGCTGCGCCAGATGTTCCTTGAGGACCACTTGGACCTTGGCGTCCGGGAACACCAGCTGGACCGCGTTCTCCTTTGGCTCCATCTGGACCTTTGGGTCCGTTTTCACCTCGGCTTCCTTGGTATCCTCGAAGGCCAGGTGGACCAGCAGGTCCAGGAGGACCCTGGATACCAGTATCACCTTTACCGCCAGGTAGACCATTTGATCCGGGCAAACCAACCTCACCGGGGGCTCCAGCAGCACCAGGTGGACCGATCACTCCCGAAGGACCCGTTTCACCGGTTGCTCCTTGAGGACCAATAACACCTGCAGGACCAGTTGAACCTGTTTTACCTTCGAAGCCGGGCTCTCCTCGTTGTCCAGGATGTCCGGGTTGACCGTCTTTGCCAGGCAGACCTTGTGGGCCTTTTGGTCCAGGGAATCCAGGGGGTCCCCGAACACCCGGTGGACCGCGCTCACCAGGGGAACCGGGTGGTCCCTCCTTGCCAGCATCTCCCTTTTCTCCAGAGTGACCCTGTGGTCCGACTGGACCTCGCGATCCTTGTCGACCTCTTGGTCCGCGGCGTCCGGGTGGACCAGTTCTACCAAGTGGACCACGTTTTCCTTTCAAACCAGGATTTCCATCCAAGCCGGCAGAACCAGGTGATCCTTTGGTACCACGACGTCCAGTATAACCAGGGATACCAGTCATACCAATTTTACCCTTTTCTCCAGCAGGTCCAATAGGGCCAGGTTCGCCAATTGGGCCGTCACGACCTTTAGGTCCTTCGGGTCCGTCTGGGCCTCGTATTCCAGGAAGACCATCAGGTCCTTTGTTACCTTTCATACCAGCATCACCTTTTTGACCAGGATATCCAGTCTCACCCTTTTCGCCGTCCGGGCCTTTCTCACCGGTTGGGCCAGTGTCTCCTTTGACACCTCGGGGTCCAGGATAACCAAGAGGACCAAGTTGACCAGGAGGTCCATTATGACCTTTGTCTCCGGGTGGACCTTCTTTGCCAGGGTGTCCAGGAATACCATCAGCTCCAGGCATACCAGGTAAACCCGGTTTGCCAGTCGATCCTTTTGGACCGGGTGGTCCCATAATACCTTGTGGACCAGGTTGACCCATTGGACCGGGTCGACCCTCTTGGCCAGGTGGTCCGACTTCACCCTGTGGCCCAAGATTTCCTTTGGGACCAGGGGGGCCATCAGAACCACGAGGACCAGGTGGACCTTGGATACCTTGTTGACCCCGAGGACCTTTAGGCCCAGCAGGACCAGGTTCACCAGGCATACCACCAGGTCCAGGTTCACCAGGTTCTCCACGAGGACCATGTTTACCAGGTCCGCCCCGCAAGCCTTGCGGCCCTGGAGGTCCTTTATGACCCTTTTCACCCATTGCGCCGGGGAATCCGTCTGTACCAGGTGCACCTTTGTGTCCAGCTGGACCAGGTTGACCTCGAAGACCGTTCTTACCAGCACGTCCACGTTTTCCAACTTGACCAGCAGGTCCCGGAAGACCAGCAATACCAGGATCACCATAAGGTCCAGGTTCACCCTGAGGTCCAGGTCGGCCTTGAACGCCGTTCTTTCCCGCTGGACCAGGCATACCAGTCAAACCAAGTGGGCCAGGTGGGCCTTGAAGTGCAAGTCGTGCTTGTTGCAATGCCATTTGTGCTTGTAATTCGGCGTTTGCATGTCCACCAGGTCCTTTGAGCTCGTCTGGTGTTGGTAGTCGAAACGGTATCATAATGTGACGTCCAGGTGCACCAGGCAAACCTTTTTGTCCATCAATACCATTTTTGCCATCTTTACCAGCAGGACCAGGAGGACCCATCATTCCGGGTGATCCTTGAGGTCCTGGCGGGCCAGGATAGCCGCCGCTGCCGCCAGGTCTTGGGCCAAGTTCTACTGGTGGTAAACCACCGCTGTTAGAGCTTCCCGAGTTGGAAGGAGGAACGTACGATTCATAATTCTCAGATCCGCCATCCGTAATGGGTAGAACAATTGGCGGAGCTGTTGTATAATCGTTATATAAATCGTTATCAGGATATGCATAGGTATCGTTATCATCGATGGGATATTCATAATCGCCATCAACGTATTCTTCCGAACCCACGTTAAATTCTAAGTCAGAATTTTCCGATTCGTCGAGTAGATACGATGAAATGGGATCCGGCAAATCAGCAGCAAGTGCGGTGTTGTCGCATTGAACAGTAAGCTGGGGCTCCAACTTGCAGTTCTCTTCCGTTGATCTCAAGGCGATGTTTGGATCGTCCCAAAGATCAAACTGCTGAATATCTCCTTCAAACACTCCAAAGTCTTCACCGAATCCATTCCTACCAAAGATAACAACACCGTCTGTAGATATTTCTCCAGGGACGGCGTTTCGAACGAGAACGCGTGCGCCAACATATTGACAGTCAACGTACAATTCGGCGACTGACTCGCCTCCTTGGCCGGTGTAGACGGCCCAGGCAACTTTATGCCATCGGCCATCCGCAAAGTTAACGCCACGCCACATGGGGTAATCATTCGGTAGTCCAGTTTTAGTGTTTCCTTGATCATCCTTGTACACAAATCGCGGGTTCTCGTCAACTTCGAGGCCAAGTTGCGTGAATCCGGTCTTGTGGAGCAGGGAGAATAGGTACATCGGTGCGCGTGCGCCAGATCGTTTCTTCACTTTGAGCGTGGCCAAGATCGAAAACTCACTGGGAAATTCCTGATCACCAAAAACCGTTTTGGTCGGCACAGAGATCTGTGCCTTCCGCTTGACATTGTAGGCAATACCGTTCGGGTTGTCATTTGACGTCTGAAAATTTATATATGATTATTCTGGTCATAAATGAGGTGATACGGTAGTATTTATTGACTACAGGGTGAGATAATATAGATGCTGAGCCGTTTTTGGTTCGGGTGTGCGCTGAGCGAATATAAGTAACCAAAAAACGGCTTAGCATCTATATTACCTGACCCTGTAGGATCCATAAACAACCTATATTTGGTGGTATTACGTGTGGAATTTGAACATTATTACCGGTGTATGAGTTTATTACCGGTATATGTGTTTATTCGAAAATTATTAACGGTATATGAGTTTATTACCAGTATATGAGTTTATTACCGGTATATGAGTTTGTAAAAACTCATATTTAATCCTTAAAACCGATTTGTTTTCTCGCAAATCCAAGCGGTTCAAGAATTAGATTTTAAGATTTAGGCCACTTTTATTAAAGTACGTTACTACTACACAAATTATTTTCAGAATCCGACAATGTAAACTTGTATTTCGCTGTGCTAAGCGAGTCATAAATATTCATAAAGCCGGTCATAAAATTTGTTTCTTTCATGTGGGTCAATGTTATATAAAATAAAAACAGATCCGACGGTCAATAAATAAACGCACTACTAGTTTTTTTTTACCTTTGAACAGTAATTGCTCTTCGCTGCCTTTATACCGGTTTCATATGGTAACTTCTTAATGTTGAACAGGTCGAGCAGGTCCCATTTGAGGGCGCCATCCGGTCCTGCTCGAACCCCGCCGATTAGTCCTTGTAGGACCAGTGTCCACAGAACGCCGTACTTCCATTTTACATTCGGCATTATCTTATAGACATGATCCTAATAAGGCAGCGTGGACTAAATCGAGGATCAACTTTATTTAAATATAGATCTATACGTTTTTTTCAAAAATAAATGATAGGAAAAAATTTGTTGTTTAAAATCTTATTTCAAAAAACATGCACAAGTATTTATTTCAAAATGTATCTAAAATTTTTTCCAAACCGATTATTCTGAACAAAATCATGAAAGCTAAACTAATTTTCGGCCAAAAAAGTTATACGCCGGTTTGTCCGCAGTAAAGATGACATTTTTTCAAGCAAGGTTCATCAACCGCTCGCTTTATTTAAACATATGAAATACCCGACAATTATTTATTACTAAAACCAAATTCCAATGGATTCATTTTAGCTTTGGTAACTTACGAACAGGGAAGTCCAAAATGGTTCTAGAAAAAAATTCTAGAATACGACTCTGCGACATTTCTACGGTGGACGCTCTATACCGTGTGTCCGAGATAAAAAGTCGCCAATCAATTTACGTTGTTCTAGAATAGTGCTTGGCAAAATTCAAACAGCTCGGTTCATTTAATCATACTTTCTAGAAAAATGTGAATTGACCGGCAAGTTTTCATTGTGGTCATCCGGTATTTATAAACGCCTTTTTCATCCTTGTTCGATGGCTCCATGCTCTATTTTACTCCTATAGTTCTCTGTACTAATTTGATCCTCGTTTCTCTACGGCCTAACCCTGATTCAGGGAGCGCCTAAGCAAAGCCGGTAGTCTCTTATCTGTTGGTTAAGATTGAATTGAGAAAAAAAAACACACGAAATAAAAAAAGAAACAATGAGATGACTCTAGTCAGCCGAAGACAAAACCAAATGTATCCAAAAATAAAATGTGAATTTTATTCGGCCGACTTTAGTATCTGATTATTATTTCTTAACCAGTTCCTGTACGGCGAATTAACGTCACTGGACTGCCCTAACTCTACGTATCTTTCCCAGAGATGGCATCCTTGATATCGACATCGCTCCGCCAAGCGACCAACACGATTCTCGTCAAACAGTACCCAATATCGACACCTGGCATACGCGACGCGCTCGAAAACTCTAATTAGCACCTCGAGAATAAACAAATTTCAACTCAACCAACAAATAGATACCGTATTGTAGACTAGGATTTGGGTCACTTCAAAGAAAAATATATATTTCTAGTTTGTAATGATGAGAAAATTCGATAAACTTGTAAAAATTATGTTGTTTTTTCTACCAATTATTATTCAATACGTTGGATTTCAACCAAAAATATATTTCCGCATTTACTTTCTACAAATATTGGACAGTATAAACAAAAAAACGTTTTGAAACATTAATATTGGATCTTTTATCTTAGACATGTCAAACATGAACGAAAAATTAATTGCATCAAATACATGGATATAAGACTACCCAAATAACTACTAAAAACTGTCCTTGCAATATATTATATGGCGTATAGTCTATACCGTATAGACTATACGGTAAAGACTACAGTCCTTACTCATTTATCGGACGTTTTCGATTCTCAAAAAATAGCGTCCGAAAAGGAGCATCGTCACAAAAATGCTTTTCTATTAGGATGGCCCCATTTTGGCCGAAAAAGCGTCCGATAAATGAGTAATGACTGTATATGGCTTAGTGTTTTCAATGGAGGCGGTTTTTTGCAATATTCAATGAATTTATCGTGTTAAAAGTCGACTTTTGGCGCCACGGAGTCAACAGGGATGTGCCTAATAAGTCCCAAAATCATAGTTCCGACATTTTTGGTTAGATTCTAATAATCTTTTCGTCTGAATTACGTCAAATTGCATTTATAAATTTTAATGAATATTCTTGGAAATACACAATGTGAGTGTTTTGAAAATTAAGAAAGATGTTCCAAAATTTGCCCAAAAGTTGTTACGATAAAATTTTAAACTTGGATTTCAGCTATTGAAATTTAATAATATAAAAATTGATCGCAATTGTTAAGGTCAAATAAATACTACTATTTTTTTTCAAAAAATGTTTTTTGGTCCTATCGAAAAAAATCTAACATCTAGATAGCGAAATGACCAGGGGAGTTTTATGTTAATCATAACTATATTTTGAGTGATTATGGCCAGTTATACTGATATTATTGGAGGATCTTGCAGCACAGGGTTAAGGCGGAATTGGGGGAAAATAATACAGAAGAAATTGCGATTTGGAGAAGCAAAAATTGACTTAGATTCTCCTGTCGACCATTAGATACGGATTTTGTCCCTACTTTATTATTAAAACCATTTGTAAAACCGAAATTTAGACTTAATCTACGTAATTTTTGATACTAAATTCGTCACTTACGACAGTCAAATAAAAAAAAATAACATTTGTGATCAAACAAACTATTTATTCGACTGACTTTTCGCGGGCAAATCCGTCAAATTCATACAAAAAACCACAGACCCAATTAATTCACACACTAAAATCTGCTTTGCGATAATGTGTGAACAATGAAAAGACTTCATTAAAAAAGTGTTCATTTTGTCACCGCGCTCGTTGACCTAATACGCGAAAATAAGAAAAAAAAAGTAATCTTTAAGACCCATTCGCTAGTTTCGACCGTTTCATTTGAACACAAATTTTTATTCGATAGTCTGATCACACCCTGGATTATTCTCGACAGAAGATTATTTTTTCGCCCAATAACTTTACATTTTATTGAGGTTAGTTTGACAGGTGGAAAAATATAATAATCAAGTCGTCGCAAAATATTAACACGCATATTACTGTACAACAGTTGAAGTTTTCACACAGTATACATCAGAAACTTTGATAATTTTAGTAACCATAATCCTTGACAAAACACAAGGATTTCCTTAACTTTTTAAATTACGGGTAAAATCAGAGCAGCGCAATTTTACGGGAAAATGTCACAATTGGGTTTTCGGGAAAAAACTTTAGGGGGAAACGTCGTTCGGAGAATAGTTTTTTTGGGAAAACGTCTTTTGCTCAAAGGTCGGCAAAAATCGCAAAAAATTGCTATGAAAACCACACCTAATGGACCAAAATTGGACCCTACTGGACTAGGCCAACCACAAAAGTAGACCCTACCCTAAAAATCGGGTCCATTCGGGGTAGGGTCAACAAGTGCCGACCTCTGGTTTTGCAGACAATTTCCCCTAAAAACGTTTTCTACGAAAACCGCCTTAGCTAAATTCACTTGAAGGAAACATTTTGTATACCAAAATCTATTCAAAAAAGGGAATAATGTTACAATGGGCCAATTTTATTTTCAAAAATTTTGAACCATTATGGTTGCCAGAAGCTTGTACAACATAATTTTAATCCAATTTTTACAGTGGGATTGGCCTTGATTCTAAAAACGAAATAATTTCTACGACAAATAAAGCCTTGTATTGGTATTATATTGTTTTGTTAAAAAATGATTTTACGTTTTTTTTTGTTTAACAGTGGCAGTTGTGACGTTTTATAGACCAAGACGCTTTACAAATATTACAGGATTAAATAAGAACACAAATGAATTACCTCAAAAAAAATAAAACCGAAAATATACAACCCGCTGTCATAACACGCGATCTCATTTTTATGATGTGGAACGGGAATTAGTGATTTAGTGTTGTTTTTTGTTGTTTTTCGCGGCTTATGCTAAAAATAATGATATTCAATGATTGATCTCTTCTCGGTTTGGAGCACAATTATCACACGAACACGGAAAAACGACAATTAATTTATATCATCAAAGTTAATTATTTCCGCGCGTAATTCTGCTTTCATTCGCGGGTTATGGGTGGTGGGTACCGAAATCGTAAAAACAAGAATAAAAATTGTGACATGAAAGCGGAGTGATTACAGCCCAACCAGTTATGTTATTGTGAAATACGTATTTATCAGTGGTTGATGTAACTGTAACCACGTAGATTTAAACGTCGGGGTACCTACTTGGTAGAGAAACTTAACTCGGACACTCACGTTGTTATTGAACTTATTTTGTGCTAGCGTTTATATACACCCTTGCGCCGTTATCGGTTCCACATTTCAAAATAAAAACGATGGGTTAAGTCATTTTGGCCCGATAACCGTGCATAGGATAAAAAATAATATTTAATATGTTCAAACATCAAGAGATCAACTGATGAATTCGGGGATAAGTATACCAAATAAAAAAATGATACATTTGGCCAATGACTAGATGGCTCGAATTACATTAGCCAATCAGCGCATGTGTTTGTAAACTCAGTGGCCTAACGTTTTTTACTTGGTTCCCGAATTCATCTGTTGAACTCTTAACAAAATTTTTGGTGTGCTATTTGTGAGACAAATCGAAGAGGGTGAGTAAATCTACGTCATTACATTACTTTTATAGGAGTTCAGGAGTTAATTCCGACAAAAAATTCGCTATTGTCTTTTCTATGAACTTTAATAACGTCGAGTTGGCGATTGGATGGGTACGCAGTTGATGATGACGACGTCAAAAGAGTGCTACTGATTTCCGATACAGCTTTCGTAACGTACCAAGTCGTACCCATGTCGTACTCGTCTTCAGCTAAACATAAAGTGCATGGCCGCCATGTAAACGATACAGTAGGTGTGATTTCAACTAACTATTCAAGGTTCAAAATTGCTTGTAAAAAAGCTGTAATCGGTTTAAGAGTGGGAAATACCCTGTTTGCTCGGAAAAATGATCGAAATGAATCCATTTCTTTGACCGTATTTTGTATCTTATTGATGTGTGTGAACCCGAGATGCACTCTCGGATTCCGACCCGAGTTTTATCCCCAGGTTGGACACGGGTTTGACAACATTTTTGAGCTCGGGTATCTCGGGTTACACATCTCGGGCAAAAAGTTACCCGAGTTTTACCTTCGGGTTTGAACAGGGTCGGGTCGAGTAACCGTTTCAAAAACTCGGGTAATTTTCGTTAAGTTACCCGAGATATTACCCGCTGGTACGGAATCGGGTAAGACAATAAAGTTTTCCGAAAAGTGCATCTCTGGCGTGAACTTGGAAATATCACTTATAGAGTTTTTACTTACAAGTTTCAATAATTACATTTTTGGGCACCAATGTAATTGAGACCGAAAAGTAAGATTATTTTATTGATAGGGTCTTTCCCACTCTTAACAGTCTGAAGAGTCTGTCTGATGTCTGCCGGCTATGTTTTAAACTTGGAGGCTCGATTTTAACACATTGACCCAGTTTTTATTTCTGTTTTTGAACCCTGTAACTGATAGGCGTTGAATTTGTTATCTTCACTGAACAGGTCTTGGACGGCGACGACATGAAATTGACTTTGAGAGGTTAAATCTTCCGAATCAAAACCAACAGTTGCCGTTGAGTTAATTGGATGTAAATCCGTACAATTTTGAACAATTACTTTGTACTTGTCGATTAACGCTCCCACGCACATTTCTCCATTCGGATTCTAAAATAAATATTAAAGCGGTATATAAATTAAAAATTATTATGATTCAAATACACAGGGTGCGCCGTTATGTTTTTCAAAAAAATTCGAAAAATAGTGAAACATAATGGCGGAAAAAAGTGAAACATAACGGGGTGAAACATAACGGCGCACCCTTTGTATTTTAATTTTCCATCATTTGTCACTTATTTTAATTTTGTTTTGAAAAATAGTGGTATACACAGGGTGCGCTGTTATGTTTCACACCGTTATGTTTCACTTTTTCCCTCTCGGGCTATTATGATTCACTTTTTTCAAAATTTGTTTGTGGTGAAACATAACGGCGCATCCTGCGTATATATTTTGGTCCTTTATTCTCCCGGTTTTATTGAACCCTTAATGGGATTGCCGACTGTAAATGAAAATGTATTACCTTCAAAACGGTAAGCCACGGAAATTGCGAAGGCACACTGTTTTCTGTGTCAATTGGCAGTCCATGATTTTCCTCGCAGCCACATTGAATATTCATCGCTAGATTTTTCAAGGTCAAGGGCGTTTTATAATTCTCGTCGCTCAGGTTGGTGTGTTCTTTATCTTCCATTGAGAAAAATGAAAATGACATCAAGAAGCCGGCAGAAGTTTGACTAAAATCCGACATGAATCGAATCATCGCAATATTGAAATTCAAGGAGAAAGTTATAATCTTTGAATGGATGACACAAAAAACATAGATAAATTACGAGATTATAATTTTTTTGAAAGTTTTGGAAATTTAGCAAAAATGACGAATAAACCTAAAAGTCAAAATAAGAAAAACTAGCGCATTTTACGCTCATTGATCATGTGTTGCTAAAATCGAGAAACCCCATTGGTTAACATTTTGCGATTTTGGTGCTGTTGAGCTAAATATCTAGAAATCTATAAACAATAGCTAAATGAGAGTAATTCTCAATGTACTATTTTTTATTTAATAACTACGTGATACATGAAGGGTTACACCATTTGAAAACAGTAGTTGCGAAACCTCAAAACACCATTTTTGCCACCACATGGTCAAACCATATTTTGAACAACGATTCGCGAGCAAATCTTGTGGTCGCGAAATTACTCATAAACGGGGTTTTTCGAAAAAATGGTCGCGAAAGTACCCTTCACCGCCGTTCACCCCGTTATGTTTCACTTTTTCCCGCCTGTGCTGTTATTCTTGACTTTTTTGAAAAAATATTTTCCCCTAATACATATATTTATATGCTACGCCTTTATGTTTCAATTTTTCCCGCTCGGCCATTTTGTTTCCCTATTTTTCGAATTATTTGGTGAAACTTAACGGCGCAGCCTGGGTCTTTTATTTGATGTATATTTTTGTTAAAGGCCTTGTAACAAAAAATAAAGTTTACGTTACGCAAAAAGGGGACGCTCTGGGCGCATACCGGTAAGCAACACGTGACAAATGTATTAAAAAGCCGCCAAAATGAGCGCATGGGTCGGATATTTTTCTGGGTACGTTATTTTTTTCAAACTTCAAAAACGTCTTTCCTAAAAAACATATTTGCGTTAAAATAAAAATCAACGTTTTTGCTCATTAAAAAAATATAAAAAAAGTAAAGGTTTGTCATCCTGGATCTTTGACGATCGTCCGCAAATATCGTGAAAACGTTTGTTTCCGTTTTTCGGTCGAAATCCACGAAACATTTGTATTTTATCGGAGCACTCGGCTTCATCCGCTAGACTGGTGAGATTAAATGTCAGTTTAATGCCATGATTGATTGGTGCCCAAATCTTCCAGCGACAGTCAAGATTGTTTGCATAGTTAGTCAGGGGAAAGCCGGGTGACACAATGCGGCCAAAGTTTTTGAGGTACATATCTTGGCCCTGGCATTTTTTGCGTTGCTCATCGCGAGAGAGTGCATAACGAATCTTCAGCTTTGAGTATTCAACCGAGTTGTAAATAATTCTATTTTTCGGATGCTCGATTTTTACGGCTCCGCGGTTTTCGAAAAATAAAATGTTTTGGATGTGTTTCGGTAGATTTTTACCTTCGACTACACCCCTTGCGCGTTTTATTATACCGTTTATCCGGCCACTTTTTGTATATTTTACAGCTATTCCGCCTACGCCTTACGCGTTTATTTGGCTTCTGCGCGTTATCTAGCCATTATTGGCATTAAATTAAGTTCTGGCCAGTTTAACATTAAATTTCGACCATTTTAATATTCAATTTTCATGCATTCACCGCGTTAGAATTGACTTTGAGAGTTAAATGTCGAAACTAGTAAAATAAATATCTCTGACGCGCAAAAACTTGTATTCCTTCATGAGAATAATCCAAAGTGTTTCCCCTGTCGGAAGTTTGATTTTATCCATGACTAAATTTGTAAACAATAACGTTTCTAAAGGTGCTTATTATCAAGTCTTTCTTAATAAACTAACGTGAGCATACAATTTGTTGATCCGATGATTTTAATTATTCAATAAAAGCTTAACGCGACACTTTTCATCATAATGAATTATAATTTTCAGTTTAATTAATTTTAAAAATAGTTTTAACTTATTAAATCAAGATTCTAGATTTTTCAGATAAATTCTAGATTTTTCAGATAAATTTTAATTTTTTTCAGATTGATTTCAGATCTTCAGATTAATTCTAGATTTTTCAGATAAATTCTAGATTTTTCAGACCTTGGTTGCAGATTTTTTTTAACAATTTCAAACAAAAAAAAAATCGAAAAATCTAAAACAAATCCGACATGATACTTTATAATCCACCATCTTGGTGTAATCTTGGGACTTAAAAAGCACACAATCGAGCATACAGTTCCTAACGCTCTCCGTCGTTGAAAAGTGTTTCGGTTGGGTGAGTGACGCGTTGAGCCCGAGCAAAACTTGACCGTTGAGCGTTTGAATGGCTAATCTGGCCTCATTACCAGGTCGCACGGTGAATACATCAATCACCAGCGCAAATCGTTGGCCTTTGTTGGCGAGAAAACGCCACGAGCATTCATGCGCACTCGCCTGAAACTTTGGGAAGTAGTTTGATACAATGACACCAAAGGTTTTTTTTGTACCAATCGGCACATTTGGCGTACACGAAGGGGCTTCATTTTCACGCGTCTTTGGAGGTCTTATGTTAGGGTGTACATGGGTTAGGGTGTACCGTACTGATGTGAAACTGCAACATGGTTGAAAATTCATTACGCCTATATTATCGGCGATGATAAAATTAAG
>SCLG01000077.1:53580-70120 GCA_004367875.1 Oikopleura albicans
GAACAACAATTCGCGACCAAATGGTGTGGACCACACCGTGTGGTCGCGAAAGTACTCATTAACGGGGTTTTCCCGGCCACAAATGGTCGCAAAAGTACCCCACTCCGTGAGAGCTGTTTTCGCATAGCATTACGGATCGTTAGGAAAAAGGTTACACACCCTAGTTTGAAATAAAAAGTTACGAAATGGTTATCAGATTTTGTCTCTTAGGTGAAATATATTTTTGCCCACGAACAGGCTACCGGCGCCGGTCAAAATACACTTTGAACACCCTAACTCGGTGTCGGTTTTGGCTTTGGAAGGGGGCCGAACAAATTGTCGTCAACGAGCCCTATTTTGGTTTTGTTCGAGATCCACTGTGACATATGAGTTACTCTTGAGTAAACACCGGGCCAATTCTTGCGACCACATCCATCACCCCAAGACACAATACCGTATAAAATCCATGGATGAGAAGCGCTATCAACGAGGCTCATTATACAAACATACACAAAATTATAATTGATTACAGTCAGCAAGATTTAAGAAAAAAAAATAGAAATACTTTGTCAACCGGCAAGCTAAATCAAAAAGTAATGTCATTAGATAAAAAAAGTTTTATTAGTTACTCAGACTTTCAGACATGAAACACGGGAAAGTCAGTAAATTCAAATAGTTCATACTAAAAAATGTGATAACTCGTAGTGGTTAAGTGTGGTTTTATTTCAAAATGTTGATGAAAAAAGTTCTAATTATTACACAGGATGCGCCGTTAACCGGCGACTTATTTTTTTAACGAATTCTTTAAATTTTAGGATTAAAAAAGGTTTGTCGGTTGAACTTGGTTCACAATTTATTCTTATTGCGGTAAATTTTCAACATTTACATAACCACCTAACCATTTGAAATATCATCATTTAAGGAGGGGTCCGTCGTGACACAACATGACGGATCCCTCCTTAAAATAACAATTTGTAGTTGAAATAACACTTTTTATGTGCGAATTTACGCAAATAGAAATCGTTATGAAACCCCTGATTTTCAGTCCGAAAATGGAACCAGTATTCGGATTCAATGCCCAAAAATAGGCCATACGGTATGGCCCATACCGCTAATTTGGAGTAAAATCGGCTCGTATAAACGGGACTTCTTATTTCAAAAAAGGAACGCCGGACAACCTACCCCGGACAGTGTGCCCGATTCAGCTTACCCGGACAGTCACCCAGGGCCATTGTCGCACTACCCATTGGAAATAATAGTTGGCATTTGAAATAACAAATTTCGAAAAAAACTGTTATTTCAAATGGTTAGGCGGTGTATCTAGAATCCTCGCTTTGGGAATCATGAGAAATTTGTGTGAGAAGTTGTTAAAACTGAATTGTCATATAAATGTGAGCTCTCTAAGCCTGGTGCGACAGACCAAAGGGCCACCGGAGTCCCCCTGACATGAGTCGTAATATCCATCTCCGGCGCAAAACATCGTTTCCGGGTCAACTTGATCGCCATACTTGGCAACACAGAGCTCATCGGGCAAGATTGGTATTTGAATTTCTTTCAAGATGGACACATGCGTCATATCCTCCGAGCTGGTATAGCCCCAACCGGTGACATAGCAATGAAAATTGCGACGGGTTGGGAATCGCGTTGCCGACGAGGGAAGACACACGGGTTGAATGAAAAGGTTAAACTTGACATTGCGCTTCAAAAAAACCAGGGCCAAGTCGTTTTGATGAGTAGCAAATTGATAGTCTGGGTTGAGCTGTTCACGTTTAAAAAGTTAAAAATATAATAACTAAACTTTTTTTCTTATTTACTAAGTAACCTTTTTACAAGCAATACCAAGGCATTTGAATTAACAATTTGCATTTACAAATACCGTTTTTCAAATTACTCAGGGTTTACGCCTACGCACTTATCATTTAAAATAACTGTTTTCATTTCAATTAGCAATTTTTCAAATTTCTAGGGTTCAAACCAACTGAAAAAACAATTAAAATTTGAAATAAGAATTAAAATTTGAAATAACAATTTGAATTTGAAACGACACTTTTTTGGAAAGAAGTGTTATTTCAAATGGTTAGATGGCTCCATTTGATATTCATAGATATCCCTTTTCTTTAAATAGCATATTTTATCACAAAATAGAACGTTTTCAATTGAAAATATTTTTTCTGAAGTGGTTGTCGAATCGACAATGTGGATTGTTTTCCAAAACTTTTTTTTGAAAATGTTTTTCCAATTTTTCCCAATTTCTACTAAATTTTCCCCATTTTCTTTTCAATATTTCGCAGTTTCTGTCCTATTTTTCGACTATTTTTATTTGATCAAACGTTTTATGGTAGGAAATGGGAAATATCGTTCGATGTGAATAGCCTACACTGGATGAGTTTGGTAGTCAGCAACCGGCAAACGTTTTTCTTCTTCCTCATTGGAGTCCTTAAATTTAATGTACTCTGTCAAAAAACAAAAAATAAATTTGATTAATGTTTGGTCGTGTAGCTTTAAACAATTATACTATCAATCAAAAATCGATTTCCTATTTTTTTTTTCATATATTAATATTCCTTATTTTTTCACAAGTCATGCAATTTTTCAGGAAAAAAATTGCCTACACTGTGCACAATTATCGTGGACAAATTAAGTTTAAACTAAAAATCAAACCTTTGAGTCGTAATCGCCTAGCACAACATAATGCGGTATGCCCAAATTTATACAGTGAGCCGCGGTTACTACAATTCGATCAGAAATAAGAACGCCACCACAAAAATGCGGAGCGTGATAAGAACGACGCAAAGACGCCATCCATGGCCATGAACCTTTGTTTGAGTCGATTCCATGTATAATTTTATTCGTGGTGTCTAGAGAGCGATCATTTGCCGGAATTGCTTCAATTTGATTGTAAATTTGCACATATCTATTTTTTAACTTATACACAAAACTTTTTTGAATATTACCCTTCGGCCGAGGCAAACAAATTTAATGATAATTTTAGAATTGTAAGAAAAAAATAAACACAATATGTAAAAGGAAATGCCAAAATTGCACTACAAAATTGCACACCTCCAGCCTGGATGTGAAAAATCCCCACAATTGTCAAATTTACAACAGATTGCCTGTTTTTTGATGTTGAAAAAAACTCTAGAACTCGTTACAGACATTTCCGGGACTTCATTTTTCCACATTAACTCTAAGGGGGAAGGAGTTTTTGGGAACCCGTAGGGGGAAAATGCGTGTAAATAAACACGCACTTGAAAAATTCACATTAATTCGCAATAATTTTAAAAAAACTGGTAAAGCAAAGTTGTAGAGCTCGTCAAACTACGTCGATCTGACTATTCAGAGATTGATTTGGGCCACCAGGGCCCCCTAGAGAGCTGTCTAAAATCTCCAACCTACGCAAAAAACACCGCAAATCTTATTTTCTCGAAAAGTTGAGGGGGGGTCACCAATACCCGTTTTGCCCTACGGGGTCTCCATATGCCTTAAATCGACGAAAAACAAGTTGCGTGTCTATTTACACGCAATTCGCCTGGGAGTTAAGTTAACTTTCTGAGTTCTACAATTTCTTACAAAACAGTTTTTGAGCCCTGTACGGTCAATTTGTCCTGGCAAAAGTGGGACATAATTTACAAAGGATGGGAAAAGGTTCTCACGGAATTTCCAGAGAAAGTTAACCGTAACACCCTTAAGACGGTGCCGGTCTCATAACACAGGTGTTTTTATATGTATATTTTTTTTTAATCATTCCCTTGAACTCCACACGATCCAACATAGTTCGACTCTTTCCATTCTCGTATTGCTGGGTCATGTTGAAAGCATGAGTTTTCGGCTGGTATTTTCCGTCGACTGTTGTATATGTTTCTACGTCAAGGAATTAAAGCTGGTTTATATGTTTTTTTCAAATTTAGGCTTGTGATTGGTCCACATAATATTGTAGACCGATCATTTATTTTATTTCCGAGAAATGTAGGCCTAGACACTAAACGGATCGGTTATACTCAGCGTGTTTTATCAATTAATGGCGTTTATCGCGTGTATTGGCGTTTCTGTTTAAAAATAAAGAAGATACAAGTGTTGGCGCTAGCGAGCATTTTCACGGTAAAAATCTTTTCGTGGTCAAGAACTGGTCTCTTGCAGCTCAACGTGTGCCCACTTTCATATTTATATTTCAAATTCGTGCTCTACGTGAAGAACTGCAACATACATATAAGTTTCAGGAAAATATATTTTTTTCTCCCCATTCGAAAGAAACAATGCCAAGAATTCATATGACACGCAGAGTAAAAATTGAACCTGTGTTATCGATCATTTTTTAAACGTTATGCTCATTTGTGACCCCTTTCCTCATTTGACATTCAATCAACTCTGTGTTATAAAGTTCGGACGGTATCCCTTGCATCGCGCCTTTCTGCATTTGCCATCCCACCCACATGGTTTTCAAAAATGCCTCACGAAATTCTTTTTTGCCCAATATAAACGTTTCGCGGTCCAAAATAAAATCGGACGGAAACGGATTGGCCACTTCGGACATAAAATCAATATGGATTAAAAATCCGCCAAAGTTTTCGAGGGAATCACTATTGAACGTTAAGACGAGCGCGTCGAAATCGGATAGTATACGGCGATTATTTAACTCTTGACCGCAAAACTTGGAAATCGTCTTGTCATAGTTATCATGGGATTCGTAAATTGTTAGCGAGTCTATTACAGGGTTAAGAATATCATACTTTCAGTTTTCGGAAAATACCTCTGATATCTGCTTTGGCTCTTTTGGTCCCTATTAACTCTCAGGGGAAAGGAGTTTTTGGGAACCCGTAGGGGGAAAATGTGTGTAAATAAACAAGCACTTGAAAAATTCACAATAATTCGCAATAATTCAAAAAAACTGGTAAAGCCAAGTTGTTGAGCTCGTCAAACTACGTCGATCTGACTATTCAGAAATTGATTTGGGCCACCAGGCCTCCTAGAGAGCTGTTTGAAATCTCCAACCTACGCAAAAACACCGTCAACCGAATTTTCTCGAAAAGTTGAGAGGGGTCAGCAATACCGTTTTGCCCTACGGGGCCTCCATATGCCTTAAATCGACGAAAAAAAAACAAGTTGCGTGTCTATATACAGTGCGTCCGAGTTGTCGAGTAAAAGCTTGAAAACTAGAAAGCGCGGTACTCGACAACTTGGACGCACTGTACACACACTCCCCCTGGGAGTTAAGCTTTTTTCGCCAAAACGGTCCTTTTTGCCGCGATTGATAAAGATCAAAAATAAAAGAATAATTTATGTTTTTTACCCCTGGCCCATGCAAATTTCATCGTCATTCTTGTCTTCAAGGTGAAATGTCAGAAAAGTGAGAACCATCCACTGATTCTCGCCATTATTCAATATTTTCCAGTCGCATCGAGTATTTGGAAAATAAACATTTGGATAATTTACCGTACTGACAAAGGTAGATTGGTTTTGAATTCTTTCCTCGCCACAGTTCGACAGTGAAACGGTTTGATCGTTTTTCAATTGCTTGCTTTAGGGTGACCGTGGTTAATATTCAAACTACACGTAGGCCACGTCAAAATCCGGATCATGTGTTTTGAGAAGAAAGGACAATGCGCCGACAGTTTATATACAAAAATACTGTATACACCCCTGCGGGCTTATCTGGCCAATTTTCCCCCAAATTTTGACTACCAGTCTGCCCACGCATTGCGGCTTTAACCGGCCATGTTATCCGAGCGGTTTAGTGGCGAGATAAAACTGAATGGACTGTAGTATATGTATATAAAATACTTTTCTCAATAAAACACAATACAAGGATTCAGATGGTGTCCAAAAGTAAATTTTGAGGTACCTTATCTTAAATAGAACTGAACATAACATTAAAATGTAAAATCTAAATTCATAATTTATGTATCTAAATCCGTGGTGACCCTAGCTTAATCGAAATTATAAAGTTCGGCAAAATATTGGAAAGCGCGTCAGTCTCGAATTCAACTAGGACGAAATTTGAATAAAAATTGTAGAAGCGTTTTCCCCTTGAACATGTCGAAATTGACTTTTTATTTTTTGCGCTATCATTGAAGATTTCGATGCGGCTGTTTGAGCATTTTGTGTTAAAGTCCATTTTTACTTCTTCAAGGTCGATTTCGACCAATTCCTCTGTGGGCCAAGTAATTCGCCATTGGCAGGTTGCTTTTCCCCGCATTAACATTTTAAATGAAAGTGTAACGGGATGAAGGCCGCCCGCAATGATATGTTCTGCTTTGCACGGATCACTCACACAGGTTTCGCAAAACGATATTAAATACGAAGGTCAGCGTGATATTTCGAAAAAATTATTGGAAAAAATACAAGAAAAGGTGTTTTTTGGAAAATACAAAAGTTGTTCCGAGAAAAATCCAGAAAAAAATTTTTTTCGGAGAAAATGCAGGAAAACGTTTTCCGGCGAATGTACAATCCTTGCTCCGAAAGCGTTACGACTTGTTGCTCAAAAAATTGCGACGTCATTTTTTGACAGTTTTGGGCTTTTTGAAATTATTTTTTTTGTGATTTCGTTATTTAATCGTACGTTTAAACGACGTACAGTTGTAAACATACTTGAAAAGTCTCAAGTTATTTTTTACGGAATGTTTTTGCATCATGGCGTCATTTCGTAACGCTTTAGGAGCAGGAACTGTGTTTTATACTATGTTTGTTTCAATATCTAATTCACAAAGAACTGCGTCAACAAAACTGTAAAAATTTAAGAACCACTGATAAATTTTCGATGTTCACAATAAAAATAAACCGGTGGCGTTTTTCGAGAAAGTCATATTGCATATATGTGATTTGCATAAACCATGCCCATGCGTGAGATCGGTTAGATAGGAGCCAATTGGCACAGCATTCGATATTATGCCTCGATATGTATCGGTGGTATTTTGAAGCTCACTAGAGTGCTCTTTATCACCTTCTCCTCCATGGGTATTGATAAATAACTCTATTTCAAGGATCGAAAGTGTGTCTCTTAAACTAACTGAGTTTTCATTCTACTTGGCGACTTACACGAATTCCTAGTGTTTTTATTTTGTATTTCCTAGATAAAGAAAATTACCGTATGGAACAAGCATTTCTTTGTTAAATGTCCCATACGGTACCTGTGGGCCAGTTTTACTCGCAGACCAGGAATTTAGAAAGCATTTTTCAAAAAGGCCTCTTTAAGTTCAGAAATGCTATCTAGGGGCAGACGGCATCTTACAGTGGTATCATGACTGTGATTTCGATCCTTGCGCTATGTCCTGTGGGATTTCTTCAGCTAGTATCATCGTCGAACCAATATTCACCTCAGTCGTGTTAACCATTGCTGCATATGAAAGTTGACCACGGTCGTGGTATAATATGGGAACCGTTTCGTCTACAGTTAATTCGACGCTTGTATAAAACATCATGTTCGTTACGTTTTTTTCATAACTTTTGGAAAGAGGAATTAGCTCATTTTTATGGTGGATAAAATAATCGCCTGCTCCATCGTCTTCGTCGTTTGCTTCTTTTACTTTTAAACATTTGGCATTGTTTAGCGACCCTAGACACGGTTAGAACATTTTGGTGATGTTAAAATTTTTCAATTCCCTGATTTTTCGTATAAACGTAAGATAATAAAATCGAAATTGATGTCCATTTTAGTTCGGATCAGTGAGTATTAGAAAAAATGTTTGTAGTACTAATGTGGGTAACGATTTTGTCAACAAGCTGAACTTTCGTTCATTTAGTTATGGGACTCGTCAATATACGCTATCACATTCAGCTCCGTGACAAACTCTTCCCCACACCAGTAAGTCGAGTTTTTAAGTCTCAAGTGAAAGTTTTTTTTTCCAGAAACCAACCTTTTCTCACTAACCCTTTACCTCAAAATCCACTCACGGTAATGATTTTCGAACCAAAATTTAAAAAAATTCTGGAAAAGAGAAAAATGCATATTAGATTCCTCGTTCTCAAATCCCCTTTCTTGTTACAACCCTTATGTGACATAAGTTATGTCACATAAGTTATGTGGAAAAGTGCCATTACGTCGAAAACACGCATAATTTTAACCGTGGTTCCTTTGAGTTCAACCAGCACAAAATGTCCATGAGAAATTTTCCTCGTAAACGAGAGGCTACTTTGAAGTGATAACCAACATCCAGTTGAAAATAAAATATGATTTGGGCTGAAAAGCAAACCGTGGCATTTTGGTGAGAAGGCGACTGAATAATTATTCGTATTATCTGTATTGCATGGGATTTCCAGTCCATGGCTACATGCCAAAAAAATTGCAAAAATTTCCAGCATTTTATTTTGTCTTATTTCACAAAGTAACGGTCATATTTATATAATAACCTCTCGAACGCCGTTTTTTGTTCTAGATCGCTATCAGATGAAGATTAGAGTTCAGTTTATTTGGGGTTGATTTTTTTTATCAATGAGATCATTAGCGAATAAGTCGTATTAGGGTCATCACTAATTACTTTTCGTATAGTTTTGTATGGTCCGTGAATAATTGAAGGATTAAGGAAAAGTTTTGAGGAGGTTAAGTTTGTAAACCATAAAATTAATGGATTTTATCAAATCTTTTCATACATGATATCTGTCATATTGATTACAAAACTAAAAATTTTGTCAAAAAGATTTTTTGGTGGAGAATATTTTCATGACAATGTTAAATAAAAGCCTCCACTAGAACGCTTTCAGAACTTATGGGGGTTTCTATAAGTTATGAAGAAAAAAGAGGAAATTCAGGAGGAAGCGCAAAGTAAGGGTAGGTTTGGTGTGTTTCGAAAGCTACCCTTACTTGGCGCCCCTACCGTTACTTGGCGTTGTCAATTGTACGAATTTTATCTTATTTTAGTAAAAGGCTGACAGGCTAATTTCTATAAGTTTATTAGAAAAATATTTAATTACGCAAATAATCATATAAACTATATGATATATCGCAATGATTTTCAAACACGAAACAAATAAATAATGTTACCACTTTTTGGTAACGTTGCTTGACAGCGCGTTTGAGGGCTATGTGGCCTGTCATTGGTCTTTTTTGAGCGCACTTGGCCAATCACCGAACGGCAAATCACCGAAAGGCGATTTCCTTCTATTAACATATTTTTGTATTACAGTCCTCCCCCTCTTAAGTGCCGCACTTAAGGATAAAATATGCATTTAAGCTAAAAATTTGTTTCGCGTTTTTAAATCAGGACGATAGAACAAAAAAAAATGGAGACCCTTATCTACCTTTAATTGGCGTATCTTGACTTGGCGGCGAATTTTTTTCGCTAAATTTTTACTTGGCGCCTACCTAACCTTACTTGACGTTCCTACCCTTACTTGGCGTGCCCTTACTGGGCGCTTCCTTTGTATATGATTTAGGGCTTTTCCTCTGTAGATCTCCAAATTCAAAGTAACAAAAACCAAAGTTAAAAACCCTTTCACCAAATCGATACCGGCGAAAAGGCTATATTCAAGCCTTTACCTCTCAATATCATGTGATATGATAACCTTGAACAAAAACTGACAAAGACTTTAAAATCCAACTTTGTGAGACGAACAAAACTACATTAGCACTTTTTTGAATTTTTTTACACTTTTTTGCGCGCGTAACCAGTCCCGTGACAAAGCAGCCCCGATTACGCGTTTTTTACATATGGCCTCGTCGGTAAGTTAGTCGTGAACTTGATCTACTCTAAAACCACCGCTGACTTTTGTCCAAAATTGAAGTCAACGTTGAAATGAAACACATCAGTTTGATTTATAGCGGAAAGTCCTCGTGCCATCGGCTAATTATCTGACCAATTCTACATGTTGATTGATCATACACTCAAACGACCGTGAGCTTGATTATGCCAAAATATGACGTATAAATGCCGGCAATTTCATTTTATAATAAATAATTTAATAAAATTACACATTTCCGGTAAATTATTTAGAAACAACAGTAAATTGTTCTGTGGTTTTCGGCCAAGTGCATTTGCAACGTAAGTCAAATTTAAACTATTCGTCTTACATGGGGTTTTTTGTAACGCAATTTGTAACAATTTGCTTTTGTTCACAAATTTCTTTTTGTTGAAAATTTTTACTTTGTTTGTTAATTTACAAAAAAAATTAATCATCAGAGCATGTATTTTTGATAATTGTTAAGCACTTTTACATGAAAAATGACGATAAATCACATGCGCAGTTATCTTTCAATTCTATTTTCAGAAACAAATGAAAGTTAACTAAGCAATGCGTTAGTGGAAAATCACGAAATGTTTTATTTTTGAAAGATTATTGCCTGAAGGATAACAGTGCACGCGGTGTACCACGTTCAAATCGATAAATAAATAATCATCACAAATCCGCAAGTTGGTCTCCACTCCCTCCATAATAAGGGCCATTTTTTATGAGACAAAACTGGCCTTTATCATGAGAGGGAGTGTACTATAATGTAATGACAAAGTTTGGTTTATTTTGTTTAGACACAGATAATTGAAACAAATTACTGAACTTTAACTTCACTCAGATCGATGACAATTATTCCAGGTGTGTGAGAAAATTTTAGAGCAATGTATTTATTGTACTGTCAGTGTAGGCTTCACTTTACTCAAAACTGTTTTGCTCATTTGGGCGGCATAAATCGATGTGAACGAAAAGAAAGAAAACAACCAACTTAATTGAGCACTTAATGATCGACTGATAAAGTGCCATTTGTCAAACATGTACGGCAATGAAATTTCCACCAACGAACTCGTATCGATGTACATTTGGCGTTCGGATTTTTAATCGTCACCTAGATTTTAATCAATTTTTAACTATGATAATAATATTTTTTATAGTTAAAAAAAGTTATAACATTATTAGGTTGGAAGCGCTGCCAGTCGCTTCCAACCTAATTGTCCGCGTAAACAAAAAGGAAGAAATTGTTGGCTTTTTCCCCGTTGCTATGGTAACTCATCCAATCAAAATTGGCAGTGCGAGACAACAAAGGTGTTACCCGGACAATATTTATGGGTAGATTTGGTGAAAATGGGCACTTTTTCAGTGTTAACACTGTATCATACTCAGTATTGCACATGAATTCCCATTGTTTTTTAGCCTTCAAAAACCTGTAAATTAGGCGTATGAAAACTAAAGGCTAAAGTTTTGTTGTGACCTTTGTGAAAATATTTAGAATTAAATCTCAACATAAATTTATATACGGTATATAATATACCACTTACCGAATATGGACCATTTGTTGATCCAAAAATTTCCTCAGATGCCTTGTATCCGCCTTTAACAACTTTAACAGCGTCCATCAATTGTTGGTCAATAATACCAAAGCGTTCCAATTGCGTCGTTGAATATACCGATTTTAACTTTCTCATTTTATCAAACGATTTCTCTAGCCGCGCTAAAAAAACATTCAAAAAAGTTTTTTCTCTGTAAAATTGCTCAAAACAGATACATACGCCGTTATCTTGCAACTTTCGAATTAAAAAAAACAGTTAGATCAAGGAGCGACCGCGAAAATCTACAAAATAACGGGTGACAATATAATAGCGCAGTGGGTGTAGTTTTACCAATGCCGCGTTGCATCGACGAGCGCTCATTTCCGAATGATTCTTGCGACGGGTGGTTTGCAACAACTTGCGTTCCAGAAAAAACATCCACTTTTGAGCCGCATACTGTACGAATTCGAATACAGTGTTTCATTATTTGCTTTCGAGAGCGACACTCGTCGTTAAACTTGGCCGTAATCTTAGAAGGATTTTCCCTTTTTTCGAAATTTCGAGAAACCTAATCGTCAACAACTCATTTTATCATACCGTGGGGCGGCCCTAAGACTGACGCGTTCATGGGGGTAGTCTACTTCCTGACTGTTTTTTTTATATAAATTATTACTAGATTATTTAGGCAAACCGTATCCTGAATGTTGGTTCGATTGACATATTTTGCCAGATTGGCATTGGCCACAGCAGCAAAAAATGTAATAGTCTGTTATAAGGATATTTAATTTTTACTTGAAATAAATCAAAAATAAGGGTTGATGTAGCCGAATAATGATCGGTGCACTCAAACAGGGGTCGTTTTTTTAGAAAAATATTATTGCTAGAAAGCGTCGTTGCTACATACGGTATGTAATATACCGTATGTAACATACGTAGTGTCATGCTACATGGACATTTTTTACCAGTTTTTGATAAACTTTTCATAATACAAACATACTTGATCCAAATTTTAACCTTCTTCAAACACAAAATCAACCCTTATTTGGCTACCTGCTTTGTCGTTGGTGAAAAATCGTAGCTTGCTCAGAGTTTAGTAGACGTAATAACGCACTAATGTTATGTCTTGAAATTTCCACACTTTTGGTTTCCATTTTTAACGGCTGGGCGAAACAAGGCTTTTTTGTTTTGAATATGTTGTTCAATTTAATACCTTATTCTTGAAAATGTTCTGTAAAAAAATCAAGTTCATTTTTTTTCTGTGATTTCTCTGTGATAAAAATGAAGATCTGGCCGAATTTTTATTGGTAGTCGACGATTGCCCCAACCGATTGAAGCAGTTTAGCGTCATCAATGTATCCTATGTCGACAGGAAGCGTAGAAGTAATTTAGATGATTCAGAAAATTACCGGATTTTATTTCAGCTTTTATTTTTTTTTTTTGTAGTGGTATTATTTAAATATGTTGCCAATTAACTGACGTGACGCTGGCGGCCAAAAGCATTGTTGAACACGTTTTAGAACATACGAAAAAAACAACAACAATGTTTACAAGAGTTATTTTAACATTTTGTTTTTACGCGTGCTACTGACAACTACACAGTAGATTTTTCAAGTCTACGAAAACTTTATACTCAATACAACTCGACAAAATGTGGCAAATAATCGTATAGCTCTGGAAGAAAAAAAATCTACTATATTTGGCTAAAATATGACAAAACCCCGGGAATTCATGTGAGACGCCTGTAGTAAACGACAGGCGGTATAAGACACGTGCATTAAATTATTTAATTTAAATAGCCAGAACTACGAATCGATAATTATGTTCAAAGCAATTTTATTGGAACATACAGAAAGAAAAACAACCAAAAAAAAACAGACAAGAAAACGAAGTGCAACTGTGGTTATTATATTGTCCGCGTAACATATTAATTGTCTCGCCGTGACAATTTTGATTGGTCGCGTTACCATAGCAACGCGAAAAAACTAACAATTTCTTCCTTTTTACGCGGACAATTAGGTTGGAAGCGCGTGACGGCGCTTCTAACCTAATATTATATAAAATAATTAAAAATGCACAAAAAAAATAACTTTGAAAATTGTTA
Organism: Oikopleura albicans; assembly: GCA_004367875.1. Classification (NCBI taxonomy): domain Eukaryota; kingdom Metazoa; phylum Chordata; class Appendicularia; order Copelata; family Oikopleuridae; genus Oikopleura; species Oikopleura albicans. The sequence continues at coordinate 66,847 of SCLG01000077.1, forward strand.
TTTACTTTTGACCAAAATTATTTCACGGTTTATCGACTATAACTTATAAAATTAAAACTGTAAATTAAACTATGTACACGTTATAATAAATGTACGTAACCAATGTTTCTACGGGGTTAGTATATACCCCGAGGTGCTTTCACACGAATACTTTTTTGGAATCCATTTCTCTGCTTTAGGATTCAGATTACCAAAAGAAACATCTCGACAAGTGCAGTACGGTACATGCAGAGAAATTTTCCGGGTGTACAATTCCTAGTGACTGTGTAGTAGCAGACATATAGTGTGGTTATCTATTAAAAATATATCACGTAGGGCTAATTATTTTTGCCACCATTTGAATTTGACATTTTCATTTCAAGTTAATTTTTTTCAAGAAATTGGGAAAAATTGTAGCAGCTGATTTTTATGAGGTGTCTCACTAGGTGGTGTCTTTCACGGAAAATTAGAGCTAGAAAAATTTAAAACGACCTTGAGTTATTTAGAACGTTTGGTTTAGAACGATTTTAATGCTTTATATGATTAACATGGTTACGATTACGAATTGTTTTTTCAAATAATCAAACTGCATTTTTCTACACCACAGTGGGTCTTGCGCAGTTATCTTGCAAAAGTATTTTGAAAAAGCGCAAATATAACTGCGCGGAGCGAAGGCGTAAAGTGACGAAATATTATAGTTATGGAACATAGCATATTTGTAAGTCAACTACGAAAGCATAAAAAAATGATATAATATAACAGTTATGCAACATAATTCGTTGTAAGTTAACTGCGTATGGAAAAAATCATGAAATATTACGATAAACTGACGCAACATTTCATTTCGACCAGATAACTGCTTAAAGATAAATGCGCAAGTGGTGTACTAGAACCCTATTCAATCGAAACTGTTTCCCAGTTAAAACATGAAAAAATTCCAGTGGCTATAAGTTGGCAAAACTGCGCCACCCCAAGTCCATGGCAAAACGACCAGGGTAAACTGCCCTGCAGCTCAGTCAGGGTCAGACGTTCTTGCCATTCGGCTCTGAGTTTCTGCTTCCAATTTTTGGCGTTCTCTATCTCCACCATATTAGCTCATTCTGAGCACAGAAAAAAATAGAACCAAGCCGCTCTTTTTTGTTTTTGATTTAATTCTTATTATTTTCCTTTTTCTTCTTCTTCAAAACAAAAACACTCTAGAGGTAAGAGAAAAAAAATTATAGAGAGAGGAACCCAAAATCTAAATATTGATTAGAGAAAAAAACTACAAAATGAAGCTTGGGCCACTTTTTGGATTATCGGCAGTGTCGGGTGCCCTTTACAATCACGGCAAGTCAAATGGTGATGTGGTGTTAACCTTGGATGGAAATGGAATTTCCAAAGTTCCACTCAAGGACACTGCAAACATTTTTGGTGCCAACAAAAGCGTCCTCTGGATCTCCAACAGTGGGGCAATTTCCTTCAACGCGCTCGATGACAATAATCTGGAGAGTTTAAAGGCACAGTGCTCCTCTATATAGCGTAAATTCGATTTCTCATAATTCTACTGGTAATAAAAATGTATCCTGTAATACTCCTTTAAACGTGGATCTCATGATCAAAAATCACTAAAAAATTGTGACCCTGTTTTAACGCCCCTACACCCCAACGCCCTACGCAATTTTGACAACCCTGGTCTAAAATACCAGGGTATTTTCCCAATAAGTACTCAGTGCGTAGGCAGGTTAGAAATGTGTTGGAAAAAAACTGCCCGATACTGGCCACTAATTGCGAACGGCTTCTACCGTATGGTCCAAAATGCGTCAGCCGGGGCAAATTTGTGCACGCAGTTTTATATTATTTCAGCATAAAAGTGCGTGTGAAAATTTGCTCTGTCTAATTCATTGTTGGACCACACGGTATAAAAATTATCGAAATTCGAGCACTATTTTTGGCGTTTTGATTTTTTCCGTAACTTACGATCTTTATTAAATTAACACTAATTCCTTTTCTCATATACTAATTCCATACGACTTTATAAGAGCATGGAAAAGGAAAACTTTGTCGTTGCGCCCATGTGGGGTACAGCGAGTGACGGCTCCGTGCCAAGCGTTGGCAAAGTATTTTACCGAACTGTAACTGCAACAGGCGACCTCTCCGACATTCAGGGAGATATTAATGAATCGACCAATATGCAATCGCTCGGCACCTTTATTGTGGACACTGCGTTTATGGCCACATACAAGAATATCGTCAATCCGCTCAATTCGGACGAGAAAAATCAGTATCAGGAAAGGATTTAAATACAAATTCAGAATATGGTCAAAAAAGTAATTTGCCCATTCGAGGTAACTTAAAAAAGTGGATTGTATTGAACTAATTCAATTTTGGCTTACGTTTGCCCAATCACTCGATAAATTTTACTTTTGGCAACAAAGTGCATTAATTATTTTTTCAATATAATTAGTATCCGTGTCATCTTTTGAAATTTCAAAAAAAAAAATTATGTGAAATTTGGTGTTTTCTGATTTTATATGATTTGTGATTTTTTTATTAAAAAAAATAGTTTTTTCGAAAATTTCGAAATCACATCATGTGATTTTATTATAGTGATTTTTTACATCCTCATTAGGTGATTATCGCCAAAGGTAGCCTGGCTGGCACCGTATCGGAGAAGACGGTTGTGATTTTCAATTATCATATGATGGAGTGGCTTCCCGATAACTCCAACATTGGTGTTTTTGCCGCGGCCGCCGAAAACGAGCAATGTCATACATTTTTGGATCAGAATTTGCAAATGGAAAATTTGGCCGTCGGTTCCAATGTTAACGAGCCGGGCAAGTGGATTATGATCCACACAACTGATCTAGAATGTATTGATTTATTCGAGACCGAGTGTAATGATGTAACGGAAGGCACCCGCGCCACTTTTAGCGGCATGATGTCAACAATGGGAAGTGATAATCCGGATAACTGGGCGTTTTATGCTCTTCATACGTGCATTCCAGATCACATCATCACGAAAAACGTCAATACCCTTACATCAGCATGCGTTTACGATTCCGATTATTATGATGCTCGATGGCAATTCCAGTCACCAACATGCATCAGTAAGTGACAAAATCAGATACAGTCAGGATACCTTATTTGCGCATTTGTTATTTCCGAAAAACGTACACATCTCGAGATACGCATCTAGAGAGACATTGCTCGCCGTACTGATAAATTATTACTCATTGTCTGGCATGAAAATCGGCGTGAAACGCGTTTTTTAAATTCAATTCTAGTATGGATCAATTTTGCTTCTCGGCTTCAA
>SCLG01000077.1:70237-136740 GCA_004367875.1 Oikopleura albicans
ACCCGCGCCACTTTTAGCGGCATGATGTCAACAATGGGAAGTGATAATCCGGATAACTGGGCGTTTTATGCTCTTCATACGTGCATTCCAGATCACATTATCACGAAAAACGTCAATACCCTTACATCAGCATGCGTTTACGACTCCGATTATTATGATGCTCGATGGCAATTCCAGTCACCAACATGCATCAGTAAGTGAAAACATCAGATACAGTCAGGATACCCTATTTGCGCATTTTCGATTTCCGAAAAAACGTGCACATCTAGAGATATACGCATCTAGAGAGACATTGCTCACCGTACTGATAAATGCTTACTCATTGTCCGGCATGAAAATCGGCGTGAAACGCGTTTTTTAAATTCAATTCTAGTATGGATCAATTTTGCTTCTCGGCTTCAAAATTGATCTTTACTAGAAAATGAAATGAATTTGAAAAAAAATGCGTTTACGCGGATTTTTCATCCCGGACAACGAGTAGCATTTTAACCCAGGAAACTTGTGGGACTAAATTCTAGAGAATATGAAAACCTACCACTAAAAAGACAAAAAAAATACCATTGGAAAAAACTTACCATGGTAATAATTAAAGAGTCCGAAATCAATTAACCGCTGCTAATTCGAAATATTTGGAACCCTTCATACTATGAAGTTCATAGAAGGTCGATGTTTCACATTGCCTCTTTTCTAAATAAAAAAAATCTTGTTCCATTCAGCAGGCTTATCAGATTTTATCTTGGCAACCCTAAAGACGCGTCAAGTAACGGTTTTTTTTTATCTCAATGTTCTCACATTATTTTCATTTTTTTAGACGAAGCGGCGCGCAAAACATTTGACGTCAAGTTGGTTGTCGATAAAATCGGTGATGAAGAAGCAAAGAAGGTTGTCGAAGAAAGTCCGGAAAGAGGTGGAGAAACTGCCATCGTTATTCAAAACGGAGTACGTTTTTTAAGTTTAAAATAAGCCACAATTATTAAATGTTTTTTAGATTACAGAGCTCATTGAATACATTGGATTATCAGAGTCACAAATTTCCCCAATTACAATTACCCCCTATGACCCAGAGGGATTCAAAGACCCCGAAAAGCCCGTTAACCGCGCCGAAGAAATTACCGGACCAATCCAGGTATGTTTTAAGCCAAATCAATGATTTATCACAGTCACCATGCTGTATTTCGATATTTTACAAAAAAACATCTGAAAAACGTTATGAAACAATAAGCTGAAATATAAGAGCAATAATTTTTCGAGCAGTTGACCAAAGACAGTCATACACCATGATTCATTATAAAACAACCAAAAACTCATATTAATTGTTTAATTTAAAAAGCCACTTGCAAGGGCATTCCGGCCAGTGGCCAAAGCCGCTGAAGATGTAAGACTAGAAAACGTAGTTGAAAGTATGCCTACACAGTATCTTGCCATGTTATTCAAATTAGTTTTTATACATTTTGAGTTCTCGTTACTAATAGTCGAAACTCATGCTGCAAAATTCGGTTACGCGGATTTTCACCAATTGATTTCCATGAGTTAAAATAACCTAAAAAACACAATATGTAATATTTTTGACATCGAATTTTTTAACACGTTTTTATTTATATCCGCCTTAAATAATCAATCGTGTTAAAAAAATCCGTGTCAAAAAATAAATATCGTAAGAGGTTTTTTGTGTTGAAAAATTCCGTGTTAAAAAATCCGCCTTAAAAAGTCGGTCCAGATTTTCACCGATTATTTTTGGTTATGGGCCATAACTTATGGGTTATTTTTACTCATTTTTTTATTAATGAAAAACATCGGCAACGTGTGGAGAGAACATAACTAAAGTATGTATTAGGATATAAAGCCCTTAGGGCAAACATGCCAATTGAGTATGAATCGTACTTCTTTTGGACTATAATAACTAGATTTCATAAACGCCTCCGAAAAAATTTCTTTGAAATATAAACACGAAAAATGGCCGTTGGCCTTTAAACGTGGTATATTTCCGATATGAATTCATATCACGAAAAAAAAAAAAATTCAATTTACCAATTACCATAACATGCATTTTCTAAACATTGTTTTAGGTTGAATTTGAGCTCAAACTTCCACTCGTTGTCAAAGACAAGGTAACTGACGAAGATGTGCGTGAAAATATCAAAAATATTTTATCCGAAATTCCAATTATCAGTGACATTCAATTTGACGAAGAAGATGTCTTGGTTGAAGGTGAGATATCGATTAAAGCCTACAAATTTATACAATTTTTTAAGCCCTTATTTACCCAATAAGATATCGGTAGTTTCTCATCAATTCGACGCAAACTCACATAAAACCGAGACATGCATTTTTATGCCTTTGGGTCTTTTTCATCATTATTCATATTTTAAATAATGATCGCTTACTAGTACTACGATTTAAGTCATTAGGTCGGATGTGAAAAGCGTCGAATTCATACGCAATTCCCTCTATTACAAAAAAAAGAGCTCCAAACGTCGAAAATATACAATTTTGGACATTTCACATCAATATTAAAAACTATTTTACCAAGAGAAAAACGTCCCAATTGGGAGAATGGACTGTAATTTACAATCTGACGAATATAATTTTCAGACAAAACACCATCTTGTCTAACAGAGTGCTTGGGCTGTCAAGATCCTAAAAACTGTGGATCAAAACCACCACCAATCCCATTCGATGCCTGCTGTGGATCATGCCCCGAAGGTAATTAGATTTCAATTCTCTCGCCAGCCTCTCGTTTATTATGCTCTAAATATTACGCGTTAAACCAAATTTAACCCGTGTAATGTTTTGACTAAAAACGACCCGTCTAAAAAAACACGTTTAAAAACCAAAAATGTTCAATTAAGAAAAACTCTATGCGCGTTGAGTTGGCGTGGTACTCAATAAAAAGCATAAAATTTGTATGGTAGGCCTACCCAGGTAAAAATTATAGGCTTTAATGGCCGATTAATCCAAAAGTATAAAAAAATACCAAAAATGTTTAAATTGGAAAAGGACAACAACATTCACAAATATCAAAATTAATCACAAATTAAACTGTGTGGTCCAACAATGAATCATCCAAAGCAAATTTTCGCAGGCAGTTTTATATTGTTTCAGCATAAAAAAGTGCGAGTAAAATTTTCCCTGTCTGATTTATTGTTTTAATCTGAATTTCAAAAAAGCAACAATTATCATAACTGGCTAAAAATATAAAATTCTGTGCTCAAAACTAATCCTTATTTATTCATTTACTTTTAAAATGGTCATTTAGATAATCCGGCCCGCGGAAAACCGTATTCATCCATTATCAAAGCATGCTGTACGGATGGCTGGAACGGCGAAATTTATGACCCAGACACGCACGTCTGTTGTAAAGGAGAAGTCATGGACAAGTCAACCTACGCCCTTAGCTTCTTCACACGATCTAAATGTCACGAAGAATAAGCTTGCTTCCTGTCCGATATAAAGTCGTCTATATAATGTCCATTTAAAAATAGGATAAATTCGATAACGCGGGGTAAAATCATTTTTGGATTCAGGCACTTTTGATGGCGGAATTGTGTATACAAACAGTATATTGCGTATTCTAGAATCAGTCAATTGCAAAAAGCTACCGTGTGTTGGAGCTTAGGCTGTCGGGCTTTGAGCAATATTTATATGATTTGAGCCCCATTCTGGTGTAACCGTGATAGTCTGAGCTCCAACTCTATAACTTAAAGTAAACATAACTAGAATTTTCAAAATGTACTGTACTATATGACTACTTTGAATTTTTCGCGAGTAGAAAACATAAAAGCTTTAAAGGAAATCTAGAAGGCGGTCAATTTTCAAATTAGTTTTATAGTAAAACACAATTTCCGACTTCATTCTTACACGAAATAAAATGTTCTTAGCAACATTTTTTATTCAAATCCTCCAAAATGTATTAAATTCGTGTTTATCTGATTTATTTATTTAAAATCCGCACAGATACAACATTACGCGCGTAATTTCCTCTGAAGGTGTAATATCTCCAATGAGGGAGACCCTTCGCCGCTATAGGAAGATAGATTTCGCGTCATACAGTATTGTTGCTTTGGGCGGAAATTTTGAATGCGGAAAAACCGGACGACAAAAAATTGAAAAAAAACTCATACAGTCCTTACTCCCACTATGGATGCTCCCAAATTTCTAAAAATGGACCATTTGGACGTCTTGAAGATAATTATTGCGAAAAATTCTCTAATGGGAGTAAATACTGTATTGTTATATCGGTTGAATCCGAAGTACAAGTTCACGTCCCATTTTCTATACATACATATCTGCTGCAGTTTTACAGTGTAAAATTTTTGTACATCGTTTACATGTCAAACACGACCTTCTATTCTTATTATCTTTACACCTAGGTTGAGAGAAGCGACTCCCAACTTTGGCCATTTCATTTTAAAACAAAAAAAAAACATAATTAGTTGGAATGGCACCCGCGTCAAATCCTTCTAGATTATATTATCTTCACGTTCTAGAAATTATTTTTTAGCATCTTGAACGTCATCCACAACAATCGCTAAAATTGCCAAACATATTTCTAGCCATTATTTTGGGTAACAGTACAATTGTAAATAGAATAAACATCATAAATGGTATAACGCTTGTTTTTAATTTTGCAAATTACCGGTGAGATTTTTTATTGGGTCTTTGATTGTTCAACGGTCGCTCAAGTCCTAGACCAGACACATAATATTTTGACTTTGAATTCATCATTTGATTCTTGGGAAACGGGTCAATTTCCAGAAAACACAGGCTGTCAAAGAGTCTTATAAAATGTTGCCAATGGCCATTTTGATATTTGACAACCTGTATATCAAAAATTATCAATAGTTAACAAAAGTTATCAAAAGTTATCAAAAGTTATCAAAAGTTATCAAAAATGATCAAAAAGTGATCAAAACTAAGATTTCTATACACATTTTTTGAGTAAAGTCTTAATACAGAGGACTCTGATACTAAGAGACACCAAATTAGGGGACAGTCTTCAAATTAAGGGACAATTTGACCAAAAAGATTCAAATTAAGGGACGGATTTTTTCGAAAAAAAGGTTTAAAAGCTGAAGTTAAGGGGACAAAATTCAAATTAGGTGACAAAAGTGAACTTTGGTCAAAAATAACAAACCGTCTCTTGATGTGAAACCACTCTGTACGTTGTTTTATGAAAAATCTCGAATTCATTTATCAATTATTTTACAGTAACAATTTATGTTTATTACGAGTAGAGGTAAAAAAAGAATATTGGAACATGTGTTTTAAAAATCTGCGTTTGATGGAACATGGCATAAGCTTCCCGACAGTTCATTTTCGGATACGGTTGGAATTGAGTACATATGCATCGGATAAACCATATCTAAACGGGACTAGACTAATAGCGCCAAAGGTTACTCATTTCACCTTGGACGGGAATTTGATTATCCGGCGAGCGCCACTCTTGATTGGTCAACAAGTCGGAAAATTCTTGTTTTTGGTAAAATTGGCCGTATGAATGCGGGCCAGTTGGGTAGACCAGTTGGCTATCTAGACGCCCTAGTCCGGCATTCACCGGATCAAAGCGATCCTCATTGGCGAACATGCCGTGTTGGTGGGCCATCCTCAAATCGTTTTGCTTTTTTTGAATTTTTTTGACCTGAAAGTAACGTTTAATATAATATTGAAATAAGTTCTGAAGACCGAAAAAAAAAATCCTTACTAGGGTATTTATTTAAATCGTGATTATTATCACGAATTTCCTCGTGTGAGTAAAAGACATAATACAGTTCTTTCTCTCAATACGGACGCACTCAATAGGACGGTGTGTCCAATACGGACGCTTTTTTCGAGAATCGAAAACGTCCGTATTGGAAGTAAGGAAATTCCACATTATGTGCCTTTTTTCAATAAAATCTAGCTATTTCTTAATTGGAGCATCCACGTCTCGCATTGTTCATAAAATAGAATTGACTAATTCGTATATAATTCTTAATTTAGATAAGAACCACGATCAGATGGAAAACTATAAATAGAGCTTAGAAAGCAGACAGAACTGCTTTTTTACTAGGGTATTCGTTTTCCAATTTAGTGCAAAAAGTAAAACTAATGCTAGAGCGTTATAATATAGGAATAAAATAAAAAATGATCGTCATCTTTTTCTAAAATGTCACACTTTTTTGGCCTACGAAAGTTCCAGACAGTTTTTGCGTTCACAGTTCGCGCCTACGCACTGCGCAGCTGGCGTGCTGCATATTTGATTTGAAAGCCGAAATTCTGCTTCAATAACTACACACTACCCCCTCATGATCAGGACCACTTTTGCCTCCTGAAATGAGAAAGTCCTTATTATGAGAAAACGGGCCAAGCTCGCCCTTATCGTGAGGGGGGAGTGTACATCTTCTGTTTTTGTTTATCAAATAAATCGAAAACAAATACCTTTGCGCGTTGATTTTGAAACCAGACTTGCACGACTCGCTGCGACAGCCCCGTTTCCTCCGCCAGTTTATCGCGAATCTGTTATAAAAAAGACGTTTAATAAAATTCATAAATTAAAACTGTGATTGTTGCAAACAAAAAAAAAGTAAGCATAGCTAATTACATTAAAATTAGTATATAAGTATGCAAGTATTGATTTTGTGCACATATTGAACAAACAGGCCAGTCACGACTCTTTCCATACTTTCGACACTTTATGACAGTTCTTTATTGCCTCAAGCTCATTTTAGTTTTATTGATTGGGATAATAAAGGCCGAACCGAGAAAGACCACGGAAAAATATATACACTATGTATAATAAATATTCACGCGTACAAAACATATTCAAAAGTAGTAATAATCTTACGAGATTTTGATCTTCAAATGTCGTTAAGGTCGATGATAATCATGTAATTCTGAATCATTCAAAAATAAAACAAAAAATATCCAAAATAAAAAAAAATAAAAAAAAGTTATACAGTCCTTATTTTTTTTCGGACGTCTTCGGTTCTCGAAAATAGCGTCCGAAACAGGAGCATCGTCACAAAAAGGATCATTTTTCTATTAGAATAACCCCATTTAGGCCAAAAAAGTGTCCGAAAAAGGAGTAAGGACTGTAAAAGTTATAAGTTGTTACTCATTTTATCAATAAAAACCGGCCCGGAAATGTATTTTGAGTCCCGCAATTGAGCTCAACATATTTTTGGGATGAAAAGTGTCCAGAAATAGGGTGTGCCGGAATTGGGCGTCCCGGAATGGGACTACCCCCTATAGCCTACAATAAGGAATTACCTTGCGACAGGGTTTAGGTGTTGACTCGAAGGCTGTCTTGAATAATTTCCGTTGACTTTGGTTCAAAATTGTTCGAGGTCGTTTTGAAAAGGGTTCCATTTTGCGTGCTTCTAATTTGCACTCGCCCGATGAGTCACTCATGCCTAAAAATCCATTTAACTTTTGGGCAGTCAGTCAGTAATTCGTGCGAATTTTCCAGCATAGTTATGTTTTTAAATGTTCCAAAACGCTAGAAATTTAATTTGCAAAAAATATTGTCGTATTTGTGATCAGCGATCACAGAAACCTCTATAAAGCCGATTTCAGCCAAATCAAATAAACCGGACTTTTAGTCGGTTTTTTTTTTCAATTAGACAAAATAACCGTAAACACGCGTAAAATTATTTTGTCAAAGATTTCCCGCGAATTCTTATAAGAATTCCCATATGGGAAGTAACTTAGCTAAGGGCGTAAATTTTAGAAACAGGACTTTTGTTCTTATAAAACACAATCTTCCCTATGGGAGTTAACTCATTATTGTTTTTCTCAATATTAGTTTTGCGCAAACACTTATCGAAATAAACAATTTCTTTTAAGGACCGGTCTATAGAGTTGTTTACAAATAAAAATCGAAAACTTGAAAACTAGATTTTAGTAAAACTTTTATTGGTTTTATGAATTGGTTTAGGTTCTACTACAATTATGAAGTACAATCAAGTTCATTATTGAGGAATTTCTAGAAAAAAATAACGTCCGAAAAATTCTTTCAAATTCCTAAATGAAAAAAATCACCCANTAGTAAAATTAATGGTGAGAAATCGCTTTTATAGCGTTTTCCCGTGAAGTAAAGTTTGTAAACAACGCTATAGACCGGTCCTTAATGCAAATATTATCTAATGCTTTCAACAAAACCAAAGCACCATAATTGTATGCATGAAAAATGATATTGGATTTTTTTGTTCCACCCTAATCAATCAGCTCTGGTCTCTCTTCAGAACGTATAATTCTTTCGCCTTTTACTAAAGAATTCCGTGGAGAGGGGCACTCTTATGAGTCTTTGATTTTTTCTGAAGCCCCTTCTTTGGGGCAGTATACTAAAGAGCATTAAATTCACCATTGCGAAAATGTAAAATTTCATTATCATTTATCGGTTGGATTTTTCAAGAAATTCATATATATTTCGAGGTCGGCAGATTTTGTACCGTTGTCCGCGGACAAGGGTAAATCTGGGTAACTTTCAATGGTAGGGTAGGAGGGTACAGTGTTTTTTTTTCAGTCGGTAACCCGCGAGTATACCCGTTACCCGCGGGTAATTACCTGTACTCGGGTACTTACCCTGGCTCGGGTAATTGTCATAGCTGAAGTAATTATCCAAGTTAAAACTCTATAAAACTTTGTAGAAGACCTCCGAAATTATGTCTTTTTGTACTTTTGTTTGCAAAAAAATAACTAATTTTGCGATTTTTTCGTTTACGTCAGATATCTTTCATTTTTTCGTTCCGTTTACGTCATTTTTTTTTAATTTTCCTTTCGCCTACACACTGCAGATAAATTGAAGTTTTTTTTAAATAATAAATTAACTGGGCAGGTGGTGTATTCTTTTTGTATCATTGTGAGTTTAATAAAAATTAAAATAATTTTATTCTCAAGCGGATGACAAATAGTCAAACACCTCCACAAGGAACAATGTTGAAATCTGCGTCCCGTATTTGGACCAATAAAATGTTTACTAAAAAAACAGCCCCTTATTTGCCGATCCCCTGTATAAGTTGTTACTTCATCCGACCAAGTTCGTCCAAGGATTACTCCATGGAGCTCCAGATTCTTTTTATTATAACAGTAAGCTGAAACAACTTAAGCTAAGCCAAGCCAAGCAAGTCAGCTGATTATGCCGAGCCCTGAGCTGAAATATGAATTTGTCTAGAACCTTGTCAGAGGTTCAAAATTCAAACAGAATAATGCAAGATAAATTCGTAATTCAAAAGGCGGTCAAAGTTTGAATTACCATCGCCTTTTGAATTTCAAACGTAGTGCGTGACGATAATTGTAAAATTCAAATGATGATATTTCGCGCAGGTTGCTAAAAATTTAGCGTTTTTTTAGTAAAGTTTACTGTAAACTGCCCCAAAGAAGGGGCTTCAGAAAAAATCAAAGACTCATAAGAGTGCCCCTCTCCACGGAATTCTTTAGTAAAAGGCGAAAGAATTATACGTTCTGAAGAGAGACCAGAGCTGACGATTTCAAGTAATAAATTTACCCCAAACCAACTTTTCATTTGAAACATTATGGTTCCTGATTTTTGTACAGGATGAGCAAATTCGTGCAAATGAGTATGCTCAAAAAGCATGAAATTACTTATTGAACCGCGGATAATTCATAATAGAAAACACTTAAACCTAACAAATTGCCATCTACACTACCACCGCCCTAAACATTATATTTGTTCTTCGATTCGTTATTTTGCAAATTATTCAAAATAAATTTCCGCGGTCCCTCAAATAAGGGTCACTTCCGCCAAATAAGTGTCGGTTTCAATTCTGCAAATAAGAGTCTCTGGTGTTAACCTGGATTCTACGGACATGTTTACTAGTTCTTCGTGTAAAAATAAAATATAATTTTGTACCGTAATTTACGGTCCGTAACAACAATTAAACCCCTAATATTGGGTTCGCCTAATGAGAGTCGGGTCGCAAAATAACGGTCGTCTTCCAAAAAACGATAGCGACCCTTATTTGACGATCCTTGCGTCATATACTGTACAGCTTACTGTCATTAAACGAATTTGAATCTTCTGTGATGTTCAATTCGACTTGGGTTCTCAATGGTCCAATCTTTAAATTTTCTCTTTTGGTCCAATCGTCGTAGCAGATAAGATCGGTACCGTCGTCCAGAATATATTTCGTGCCCTGCTCTATTTGCTTAGGCAAGGTTCAAATAAAATCCTAAATCGCTACAATTTTCGAACTCGCTCAAAGTAGGTATACCGGAGTAAAACGGGCTGAAAAGAGGTTAACTGTCAGGGGGAATTTCGTGCAAATTTGCACGAATCGCTCTAAAATGCCAAAATTAAAAGAAAAAACGATGAAATATCCAAAATCACTGATAGAGGGGTCTCACCAAATTTCCTAAAAAAATTTTAAAATGAATTAAGGGTGAATGTTTTTTTTTTGAAAAATTACACAATCGGGGTTTTGTCCCAGGTGGTCAAATTTTGTAAATTTCTCCGTTTCATTAGTCTCGTTTTTTTCTCTTTTTCATCCCTTTTTTGAAACACTGAAAGTGCAGAAATCCCCTGTATTCGTGTTTTTAGCAATTTTGAAAGTTTTTTTTTGCAATTTCGGGTTTTATTTGAACCTTGCCTTTCCACAATCAAAACATTTAAAACAACGCAAATGATAAATGTTGGTGTTCGCCTTCATCACCATGTCGCCTTCCGGAATAATGGTTTTACACCCATCACAGTAGGACCTAACCCTACAAAAAAAAAGAATTCGTCATTTCAAACATTAATTGCTTTTTGAAAAAAAAAGATCAAACTAGTCACAATAGAACTGATCTTTCTCATTAATCCCCCGTTGACCCGTGTAAAATTGAAATTATTATTACTCCCCACTTGGTCTTTCGGCGTTCCAAACGAAAATTCGAACAAAAAAAAAAACGAAAAAAAGTGTCTAATTCGTCAAGTAATATCTTTTTGATATTTTTTTTCTTTAATTGTACTTACTTTGTGTAATCATCGCGGCAATAGATATTGCGATTTTTGATAAAACATGATCGCATCAAGACCTTCGAGCAGGAGCAGCACCGCAAACAATTTTCGTGAAAAGTACTGTTGCCGACTTTTGCTTGGCTCATGTCTAACGTTATTTCCGCATTGCAAGCGGCGCACACGCTCATATTTATAATATATATTTTCGTGTTCTTTCGATTTTGCGATTATTCAAATAAAAAATAATGTTCGATGGTCCGCAACAATTAAAAAAGGAGGAGCAAAAAAAGATGCCCGACAGCGCCACGTCGCCTCGGGGCAATAGCGGCGAATGAGTAGAAAATACTTCATCCTTTAGCAATTTATGCTGTGGATGGGTAACACACCTGATATGTCATTTGTAACATTGCCGAACAAATTATATTATATACATACTATACAAATTTCAGCCAAAAAAAAAATTTCGAGATTTTTTTAATCTCAAACAGGCCAATGTATACAACTATACTTACTTTAGTAACATACATGTACTATACATGTACTATACATGTACTATACATGTACTATATTATACAGTAATATAAGTGCATAAAAAATGTGAACTTGAACAAAACAAGTTGTGAATTTGATAATCCGGCTCCCGGGTAATTTGGACCTCACGATTTTTTTTTACAATTGTCGAGTATTGTCTCAATCGCCACATGCTGGCGATAGAGAGCAATTTACAATTTTCCGCTCAATACAAACTTGAATAAGTCAATTTTTGGGAAATTTCGCATGGTCTACCCCCTATACATACATAATGTGTAAAAACACAGGGTGCGCCGTTATGTTTCACAAAAAAATTCGAAAAAATAGTGAAAGATAACGGCGTAGGGATTAACATATAAATATATGAATTAGGGGAAAATATTTTCTCAAAAAAGTGAAAAGTAACTGCACGGACGGGAAAAAGTAAAACATAACGGAGTGAGACATAACGGCGCACCCTATTTACTTACCATTTATAGACGTTTCCATATTTATTTTATTTTGCCTAACATTAGACAGTTAGTTCGCCTACGAATTGTGCTTCTATTTGAACAAAAAATAAGGAAAAGTATCAGACATGTTCGTCGTTATTTCAAGCAAAGCCGTTTACGTTTTTTCTGTGCCCAATTCATCAACAGGATTTTACATGTAAACATGTTTTTTATATTGAAAGTCAAGCCGAAAATTACTATCTGTGAAAAGTACGGCTCATAACTACCTAGTTGTCTCAACACCATTTATAACCAAGTTGGGTTATTTAAAAACTTTCGGACCGAAACGTACCGCGCAAATATTGTAACAAAATTCAATTATCTAATAAGTTTTTCCGCACTTTTGGTGTTAGAATTATATAAAAAGGCGGTATACAACCATTTACCTCAGAATAACCGGTTAAGTAGTTACTTAACAAACGCTGATACGAGAATCCGGACACAAGAGACGCCAAGTAGCAGCCAGGCTGCGTAGCCAATCAGCGGAACTCGAATCGTAATTATTAGACTAGAATATGACCACGCATCCTCGTTTAGTAGTTTATTCTGTGGGTTAGGTAAAATCAGGTTTTTATTTAAATATGCAGTTCTTTTTTTTTATCCGTTTAGTTTGATTTTCTTTTATGATTGACTTCGGGAGTTTTCTTGCTTGTTTGGGTGGTAAATGCCGGTTTTGGTACGTTTTTGATGAACAAAATAGGAAAGAACAAGTATCAAAATGAATAAGATGACGATGATGATTATTAACACAATGAGGACAACATCAGTCGATTTGATACATTGTTTTCCCTTCTTATTTTCCGCAGTTTCCTCTCCGTCCTAAAATATTAATCATAAAAGGACTCGCTTTGGTTTTCCACTATAATTTTTCCATTATTGATTTACTCAGAAAATCCCCTATCTTGTAACGTTAACTTTTGGGAAAAGGTCACTTTTTGAAAAGTGGTAAAAAACACCTCGTCCACGTTCTTATGGGTTGTCGACGACGCAATTTTAGATTTTCTTTTAATCATAACTTTTGATCAAAATTCGGTACAGTGTCCTTTATCATATATCGATTTCATTTTGATTATTTCTAGCTTAATTGATTCGGAAGTTATGGACAAAAGAAAAAATCGCACAGCCTACGCAAAAACATGGCCGAATAATTAGGAAGACATATGAAAGTTTTTTAATCCGTTCGAATTTTCAAAATCGGCCCAGTAGTTGTAATGGTGAAACGCGAATGGGACAGATATGGCCCATATGGCGCACACCGCCTACGCGTTTCATGGTGGCGCAGGACAGTTAACTGACAATTTGTCTTCGATTAATATATGACCTACATAATATGTAGTACATATTATACCGCCTCAGATTTGATCCATGTGAAAAAATTGAGGATTTCTGAAAAAATAATATTTGAGAATATAAAAATTATAACAAACAAGTAGCGGATTTCGCGTACCTGATCTTCAAATCCTTCTTTGCAGGTGCATACAATCCTTCCGCTGGCGTCATCACAGTCGGCATCGTTATGGCAGTCATTCTCAAACCTATCTCGACATAGAGGAGATCCGTCTTGATCAATGTACTTGTCATCTTCGTTAAACGTTTTCTCGGGCACGGCATCGTCCGGCATGCCCAGATCGGGCAAATCATCTTCCGATGCGATGTTGGCTTTACACTGTACAAACGTTTTCGCCCCCGCGGTACGTTTTCTACACTTTGCCGCCTCGCCATCAGGTAGTCCCTCGTTGATTTTGGATTCCATGGTGGCCATATCTTCGTCGCTTACATCTCCGTCGGTTGAATAAACCACAACGGCCTTCACAGTTGGCTGCGCAGTTGTTGACGGAATGGTGGGGGTGGTTATGGGCGGCGGTAGGGTGGCTCTATTTATATCAGTTGCATTTGGATCTACCGCTATTGGCGGTTCGGTCGTGGTTTCCAATGTGGTTTCTAATTCGGGCGGTACGGTTGGCGGCGGTTTCTCCGGCTCAAACATGTCCGGCAAAATAATCAGACTTGACTCGTCGAGTATGGTCGCCAAGCTCGGATTCTGCTGGATCAGTTTTCGCCCTTCGGCTTGGAGCGCCCGGGGCAATAGTCGCTCATTACTGCCACCCTGAAATTTGAATAAAATGGGCTGCTCGACGTCGTCGCCCGCTTGACGCCGCCTGCGACGACTCGTATCGTATAAAACGGTCCCGTCGGCAGTCATTTCGATATATGTTAACGTAATTGTCGTAATTGGGGGGAAATCGCGCGTCATGCCCTGTGCTAATGACGTAACGGTTTTATTAATACTCTGTGGGCTCGGCACGGCATCCGGCGTTTTATAACTGCATTTGCCGGTGAAACCGCGGGGAAACTCGAGCCGAAAATCATCAAAATCTTCTTGCGCCTCTAGCCCGTCCTTAATCACGGATCGCGCGGTGCTAAATGGAAACATGGCATAAACAAATAACTGCACTGTAGTCTCGTCAAAAGCGGAATTATAATCCATTTTCCAGGTTTTTAAGTTTTCCTTGGCCATCATGGTCGTGCCACTACTGCTACGCTGGCGCCAGTCGTCCAGGACGGTGGCGGCTTCATCTGGGCCAACGTCCAGATAGAAAATCGCCGTCCACATTTTTAATGGCAATAAATCCAGCCCTGGCACTTCAACCACGGCATCACTACTCTCCAAAATGGTATCAATTGTGTTTTCCAGGTCGGTAGGGCGGACAGGAATGTTCCGCTCAGTTTCAAAATCAAACGAAACCATTCCAGTGTCATTATCCTTGCTAACGTTGCTTAATGAGTCAAATGCGCCCGACGTGTCATTTTGAAGGCGCTCGGTGACTTCGTCGACACTCAGCGGGGTCGTGACTTTGCCGACGAAACGGCGCGTAGTCGACAATTCGGGATCGGAAAGCTGACCCGGAACATCCGCGGGCACATTTACAATTTCCCCGTCGAGCACGTCGACAATATCACCGGACGTTTTATCCGATTCATCCTTTTGTACAAATGCAAAATGTCCGAGTGCTGTCGTTTCGTCAATTGGCTCATAGTAGTCGACGCGGAGCCCATCGATATCGTCAACGAGTGGGTCGAACAGGGCCGCGATGGCTTTATCAAGTTGCTCGGTTTCGGGCCCATTTCGACCATATAGATTATTGATGCCTTCGGGGGTTAAATCATTGAGTATGACCGTTCCGGTGAATTCTCGCGGCGGTGTTGGTAATGGATCGGTCGGGGTCTGCTCTTTGATGAACTGCTGTAGGTCAAGCCAGCCCCTTGGGTAAACATTTAACTGGTTGCTGTCCATGGCAAACTCATTCTCCGACACATCGGCGACCATTTTATTAACCAGCGTTCTCAGATAATCTTGAAGTGCAAATGGATCTTCAGTCGAACCCCGGGTCTGCACTTCAAACCACAGATCTTTATACTCGTCGGTTTTTGTCGCAAATTCGGGCAAACTGGTCACATTTGTCTCCACATTTGACAAGGGCGTGAAGCGGCGGTCAATGGCCTGTCGAAGAGTGTTTGCTATCTTGGTGCTATAGTTAGGTTGTCCAAACGGAAATCGATCGTGTTCTGCCGTATTTGAAACATAACCTGCGGCGCAGGTCCTGCGCAGTTATCTTTCAAAAACATTTGTAAAACAACTTAACGACAACGGCGCGTAAGTTCACAAAATATAAATTGGCAGTGCGTAGGCGAAAATAATGAAATATTGGGGAAAGATGACGAACTTTTTTATGTTTGAAAGATAACTGCCATCCGCTCTAATAGTAGGTAAGATCCGTGAATAATTTATGTATGTGGTAAAATTTCCAACAACAATGTGAAAAAATCCGAGAACATTTATAGACGATTCTCAAGTATTAAAGAAAATACCCCAGAACTTCATAGACGTGCTCGGAAATACCCTCATGTTTATCTCATAATCGGTTTCTAAATTCAGTTTGGACAGCCTAGCTATAATCGGTTTCGGTATAGCGAATAGGGTTCGTTATTTCGGCGTCCTTGAATCGAACACGAATAGCAAAGTTGCGGTCGATTTTCTCATCGACGCGCACCGAATCACTTATCATGTCGACATCGTCATTGGTCATGTCGACGGCGCTCAACTGAAAACGAAGAGAGCCCTGAAGTTCGGGCGCCGGCTGTGACTCGGGCACGGTCACCCGAATATGCGGCACAATATAGGTGCCATTATTGGGCCCGCGGCGAAAGTCAACATAGTCCATTTGAATACTAGCAGCGGCACCTAAAATGTTGTCAAATTTCAGAATAGCATCACTCTCGGCATCCTTGAACTCGGCCGACTCATCATCACTAAGAAGCCGTCTTAACCCCTCGGCATCGGGTAAAATGAACAGGGGCGAGTCAGCATCGACAGTCGATAAGTAAGTCACGGTTGGCTCAGCTAAATGAAAAAATGTTAGATCATTTATTCGGTTAAAAATAAATTACGCCAAATATCTCTAAGACGCCAATAGATTGTTTTTAATGGATTATCATGAGTTTACTTGGATGATAGTAAAAATGGTTTCAGAAACGAGTTATTCATAAAAATGAGCAACACGGTATACATTACAGAAACTTGACCAATTCACCTGATTCCAAGCTAATTGTAAGCGTAAAAAAGGAAGAAATTCTTATTTGTTTTTCGCGTTGTTATGGTAACGCGGCCAATCAAAATTACGTTTGCAATAATCCTTGTAAACTGCACATATAATGTCCACGACATGTCGCGACATCCCACCCTTTAAAAACAACCCAATGACGACGATTAGAAACAGGAAAACACGACCAAAGGAGTGTTTATTAAATTGGCGATTTGATTTGAAATTGGCACCGGTTGGCACCAATTTCATGTACCATATATTCTAAAGGATATGGTTTCATATAAACCCTTCTATATCTATTTTGGTTTTCTTCGGAGATATAGTATTAAAAAATTGATTGGTACTGAAGATTTTTGCAAATTTTACCCTTAAGAAACGGGGCAATTAAAATCGTGTGACAAATTGAACACGGTTAGTTAGTTTTTAATCGTTCATGATTTTTTCAAACTACTCTTGAGAGTATCTCAACAAAGAATGGAAAACAGAGTTTTATTTTACCAAAAAATTTGGTAGAAATTAGGTTGATTTTTAAGAGAAAAAAAACATGCATTCAAAAGTTCAATACCAGTCTGTTAAAGAAGAAACATACACCTGGCAAAATCCGCACGCATGGATTTTACACTTTTTTTTTACTTGTAGAACTTCAAAACATATTGTAAAAGAGACAAACAAATAAACTGCAAGAGTCGGACAATCGCGACAAAGTTGATTTCGAAATCGTCGATCGAACTTTGAAATCGGTATTTTTCTACCACTTTCTAAGAATATCCGGTCTCCGCCAAATGAAAGCTAAAGGCAGAGAAAAGTGAATAAAAAATTAGAAGCTTCCAATTTAGGCAATATAATACGACCGATGTCAAACGGTGTACAACCGTCGAAGCTAAAAACATGTTTATGTCAGAAAAAAGTAGTTCAGGGGTGTGCATGTAAGGTCAAGCTTTTAACAATCACTTTTAACAATGCCAGCGGGAGGGGAGATCTTCGTACAGAAAACTAGTAAAAACACATGATTTATGTGGAAAACTGATTTCATTTTAGTACCAAAACGTAACTGGGCCTTTTGCGGGTCAAAAAGTCAGACCTTATAACCACCTGTACTTAATTTTGCATATCATTGGGCGCATGGGCCGGATTCGGCATAATATCTCAAAAAGGCGCCTCTCCTGTCATTTTTAGATATAATAAAAACGTACTTTATAAATAACGTTTATTTTGGTATTTTTCAAAACCAAAATTTTTTTGACGAATTAACATTTGAAAAACCAAGGTTTTGGAAATACCAGACGAAAAGAACCCCACGAACGTTTTTTTTTTGTTATTATCAGTACGTTATAGTGACACTGTCAAGTCACAAAAATCAAAAATAGCTTTTTTAAGTGAGTGCCAATAACATAACAAAATGGCGGAGACATGGAAAACTTTTTTTTGATCGTATGCATCGATTTTGCTACCTGTTGTGTCTACTTGTGAGAATGAACTCGTTTGTTGAAACGGTTCAGTCACCACATTGGTTGTAAAACTATCACTGGTCACTACTACGGTTGTGTCAATGTTAAATACGGTGTCACGTGTACTCAACCGTACCGTACTCGTAAAAGTGGTACTAAAAGTATCTACGACTGAAGTGTAGGTTTTTTCGCGTGATGTTATAGTAGTAGTCGTACCCGTAGTGGTTAATTCGGCAGTGGTCTGGTCCGGCCCGGTAGTCACCGGGCCCGGACCGGTTGATAATGGCACGGTCGTGAAATCTGGAGCGGTACCGGTAATCATCTGGGTGGTTTGAAACGGGGCAAAAGCAGTCGTCTGGACAATGGTGCTGGGCGTAATGTCAAACCCAGTGCTTGTTGCATCTAGAACAAGTCGAAACATTCAACCCGGGTGAAAATATGGTTGGCGAAATCACACTAACTCCATTTAAAGTTGTATTTAAGAAAATTAAGGCTATGCGAAAAAATAATATAATTGCTAGTAAACAGAAAAAAAGTGGTTTAATAGGTCTGTTTTGCGACTTTCGACCAACCCAAAGGGATCTGTTTGCCTATTTTTCGAATCGCCTTTGCGGGGGACTTTTTCAAAATTTTTCACATTTTTTGCGTTTATTCCAACCTCAAAACCTTATTTGAAAACATCAAACACACAGAATGCGCCTTTAACCGCCCACCCGTTACCCGGCCAATTTTGGACCAAATGTTTTTCAGAGAAAAAATTATTTAACGACTACGCATTGAGCCGTTCAGCTGCCGAAAACCCGTTAACAGGCCAGTTACCGAAAAAAATTTTGGGGCCGGTTAACGCCGCATCCAGTGTATATATTTTTACGATTTGACTATCTTCAGTTGAATTCTACTAAAAAGACCTTCAAAATGGAGTTACTTTAACTAATACTTGTGTAATAATGCATAACATTAGCCTTAGAGTTAAATTTATTTAACAATTAAATGAAGTTTGTGTGTACATAAAATGTATGCTTCGTTGGGAATTCCAGACGCTGCAAAAAAAAACTTACATAAGTGACATCACTAATGTATATATTTCTATAACTAAAACCTTCTACAGATCTCCAGCTGGTTTTAAGCAACCAGCTTGGCACGTGTCTAACTTGGAGTACCGGACACAATTTTTAGAAAAAAAAAACGGTGTAAACACCCTTAGGTATTCCTAAGCAGGTAAAACCGATACATTTTTTTCAGAAAGTGGAAATCAAAGAGTTTATTAAGTTTGTCTCGATATTTGAAAATTTTATTTCAATATCAAATATGTTAGGAAAGATTAAAGCAAAGCAAAGCGTTAGAAAGTTTTTCCAACAGTGAAGCAAAACCAGTTTGATTCAGGCACATTTTCAAAAATATGCCCTGAATTACCGATTTTGTTTATTTTTTAACGTGTTCTCTAACTACGTGCTGTAGCAAGTATTATTTAGATTATCAATTGCAAACGCCAAAACGGGTTCAGTATTTAAGCCAAAAAATACTGAAATTTCACATTTTGGCGTAGATTTTCGTAAACAGGGACACTTCTTTGACTAGTGAAAGATGTTTTTTGATTTCGAAATCTCAACTAAGACTAAAATTTTCGACCATCAAATAATATTAGATGTTAAAGCCAAAACTCTAGATTTTTGGGTGATTATTTTAGTTTCTATACCGGTTGAGTTTCATGAAAACCGGCCGAGTGTTTCTAGTATACCGTGTCGGGGAATTTTAAGATGAGCTAAAGACCAATTTCCCCTTTTTTATCTTGAACTATATAATAAATAAAACGGGAAAAATTGGTCTTTTTATCATCTTAAAATACGCCGACACGGTGTACTTGTCTAGTACTACTAGAAACGCTCGGCCGATTTTCATCAAACTCAACCGGTAGAAAAAAACTCTAGAATTTTTAATTTTTCCATTTTCGGGTTTACAGTTTGTAAAATGTTTTATTTTAGCTGTATATTTTTGGAAATTTTAAACGAAAATATCGCTACAATTAAGCATCGACATAATTCGGGATTTTTTCTTTTAATACCTAAAATTATCTTGCGGTCTATCCTGAGAAAACTTTCTCTGAATTGAAAATGAGTCAAAACATATCTTATCGTAGTCAAACTAGTGCAAAAATTGACAACTTGTTGTCTACAATCACTCAAGCTGCTGCTGAAATCAAGCAACAACTTATTTCGGATTAGCACAAATTGCCTCAAATTCCTATTTTTCAAAGCCGTTTATTTACTAGTTTTTTTTTTGATACCAATTGAAATTGGATTAAAAAAATCCCGCCACTTTTTACTGTGCGTCAGTAAAAATTTTTAACTCACAAACGTCATTTTGACGCCGAGAGGAGCAAATACAAATAACGTCCGCATAAAATGCAGGGTGACAAAATCAGCACCGTTATTTGTCCGATTATTTTTTTGTACAGCGGTTGTACCTGTTGTTTGCTCCGTTAAGGTCACAAAACCCGTGGTAAATAGACCAAGTGGTGGAGTCCCGGTGGTGAAAGGATCCCCGGTGGTGAAGATCGTTGGTGGGAACCCTGTTGTTGGTCCAAAGTCAGGACCAGTTGTAAAACTCCCTGAGTAAAATAAAAGTTTAAATATGTCCCAAAAATACCCCTTTTTATATTCATGTAACCACAGATCCTATTCTCGATGCGTAAGTAGTTGTAAAAAACATATTGGAACATTAAAAAGAGAAGAAAAACCAAGAAAAATTGTACAAAAATGTATTGCAAAATTTTAAATAATTTAGAAAATTCTAAATGAAAAAAAATACTATCAAAATATTTTAAATGAACATATACAACTTAACCAAACAAAAATGTTAAATTTTTTTAAAAACATATACTATAAAACCAAAAAAAAAAAATTGTAAAAAATTAAGAATTTTTTAAATTATTACTTTTCAATTGAAATTTTTTTAAGATTTTTTTTTAATTAATACTATTCAATCGAATTTTTTGAAGAATTTTTAAAATTCATATTATTTAACCAAAAATTTATCAATAATTTATAGTTTTTTTTTTCAAATAAACAAATACCGAGTATTAACCGCAACATTTATCAAAAATTACACTACACTTTATACTCTTTCAGAAAGGGCTGTGGTTCAAAAATATAGAAGGGGATGCCAAACACATATCGTTACAAATAAAAACAAAAACAATGTAGAATCAACATTGTCTGTTTACTATAATATTTAACTATAATATTGCACAATTATAATAATATAATATAGTTTTTTTTATCGTTTGAGTTTGTTTTTTGTTCGTCAAAAAGTTCACTGTAAGAGATGGCCGTCTCGTTTATGCCCAAAGCGCGGCATAAATCTCAGGTCATCTCAAAAACGCATGTTGGTATCAAACAAATTGATTGCAGTGGAAAAATTGCGGGGAATATTCATGGAATTATCACTTTAGAATATTACTAAAATTTAATTCAAAAAAGACTACCGACTCGGTAGTACCGAGTGCGTTTCATGAAAATTGGCTGCGTGGTTCTAGAAAAGACCAATTTTTTTCATTTCATACTTCATTTCATAATGGCGTACTAAAAGTGCGGGGAAAATGTAAATCAAATATGATCAATTCTAGAAAAATGGACCGATTTTCATGTCTTGTTGGCGGGATCACAAGTTCGGCAAAAGTGAGTCAATACATAAAATCAAATATTGAGGGCAGAAAATAGCGCCTTTTTGAAAAAAAAACATTATATATAATTCCATGAAAAAAATGGTGATGACTGGTCATTAATTTCACATTTAGAATCTTATCATATTCGTTTCGCATTTTTTCACTGCATACAATTGTGACGTACACTTGATTGTTGATACAATTATATATTTTTTTCTTTAACAAAAAAATGTCTTTTTAAAGCTTCTGTTTCAGCGTCAGCAAGCAGGTGGCCAAAAAGAGGCCTCGTTAATTTTTTCGACCCCAAAATTATATCCAGATCAACATCTTAATGGAAATGATATAATTAGGGTCCTAAAATTATCACGTTTAAGAAATCTAGTATTTTTTTTATTAGGATAGGCATTATTTTAAAAACTAAATCTATTTTCCGTCATCTCTGGCGTATAAAAAAGTTAGCTCATGACACGTTTTTGGCGGAAAATATTCGAAAACATACACAAACATTGAACAATAATGACAGATTGAGCATAATAACCAAGTGAACTTTAGTGTGAAGATTTATGGCAGGCCAAAAAGTGACTGAAAAGAATAAATTTCCTGCAATTTTTTTTCCTATTATTTGTACTTTAGGGTAAGAAAAATAAGCCATACCCACAATTTTTTCAAAAATTAACTTGGCCTTTCGAGGTGAAATTAAAAACTGGATTGTAGTGTACTAATCCAGTTTAGGCCCAATTAGCCCTAATCATGTGATAAATTTGATTTAAGGCCACAAAATAGGCCATTCTATTGACTATAGAATGACCTATTGTGAGGCTTTAAACGAAATTTATCACATGATTGGGGGAAATTGAGTTCAAACTGGATTAGTACACTAGAAATGGAAACTTATTATATAAACTTCATTTATCTGGCACTTAATATCCCATTCAGAATGGGAAATTAAGTGCCAGATAAATGAAGTTAATATGAAAGATTTTCATTTCTTGAAGTACTTATATTCATGTTAAGAAATAGGACAAATATAATACCTCATTTTACGTGAGCTTAACTGATGTTCACCCAATGCACTTGACCATATAAATTGCATGTTATATGTCACAACCTGTGGCAATTTGGTGAATAACGGTTAAATGCCGATTTAAACTTGTAAACGAAGCAATAATAGGTCCAACGAAATAACATCATTTGTGACAAATCCTTTTGCAGGAAAAAAAGCCATCTAGTTAAATTCAGTGGACATATATATGATAAAAATAAGTGTAGTAAGATTTCTTTTGCACTACTTTAAAACTGCTGTTAGAATTTTAGCTCATAGCGGTTTTATTCAAATGCGGGCACACATGTAGTCAAAGCAATTGCTGCGGGAAATGAAACAATTCACGGAAATAAATCGGAAATTTTCGGACATTCCCAGTCACTTTTTAACACGTATTCATGTTAAAAAATGGGCGTGTGGAAAAAAAAAATCAAACAAAAATTAATCTTATACTCTGATGAAATAAATGCGAGTCGATATTATTAAAAACTCCAAAAATAAATTTCATTGGTATTGCACCAAACTAGGTTTGCATTAACGTTCGGTTCGTGTTTCGCCAGAAGGCAACGATTCAATTTGTAAAATTAAAATTTGGGTAAAGTAATTCTAACTAGATTTTTGAAAAAAAAAAATTAGAATTGGTAATTGAGACAAATTTTATTTTTGAAAAATAATCATGCTAAAAGTGGACTTGTTCTCAATTAAATTCAAAATATTCAAAATATTATTTTTTAATTGAATAGAATTGATAAGAAGGCTAATAACACCTTTATCATGATTATTTTTCAAAAATGAAATTGGCTTAAAACCAATTCTAAAATCTATTTTTTGCCACTTTACTAGAATAACTTTACTCAAATTGTTATTTTACAGATTGGATCGGTGCCGTAGTGGCCAAACACCAACAAGCCCGTCCTTGACATATTTCAAACACAGTATATTTGCGTTGAACCCTCAAAACCAAAAAAAATGTGATTTTTTGAAAGTCCCGCAACGTACGCCATAAAACGGCAAACTTGTGTTAATAAAAAAAAAGATCAGCGAAACATTTCCGCGTTTTGTTATTTCCCATCTTGCCTTGACAACGTTTATAAACCTGGTGGGTAAGGCCCTGACGTAGGCACTGGTGGCGTAAAGTCAACCACTGCCGTAGTCCCACTTGGGGCCGTCCCGGTCTCGGGATAGGGCGTTGTGTTTCCAATGACGGGGAAAGTAAATAATGGAAAGGCTACGGTATTAGTACCGGTGGCCATATTAGTTACCATAGTTGTTTCGTCGACTTTCACTGTGAGAGATGTTAGAAAAGGTATAAAAGAAAGGAAAACGTGCGTTAGTGGTTTTCAGACAACGTAAGGTATAATAAATTTGCGTCAAATTCGCCTTCGAAAACGTATTTCGGATATTTTTTAAACAAAAAAATATGAGAAAGACGATTTAGAGACAAAAAAATGCATGCAAAAATTATTATACCGGAAATTGAAATCAGTGTAAGTAAATCATTTTTGCCCAATTGTACACGATTAAATCCTGCTAAATAATTGCACACGACTTTTAGCAAGATAACCGGTACGCCCGAAGTCACTAAATATTTGCTTCGAGGAAAGGCGAAAGATTACGAAAAATCGGGGCTTTTGATTGGCCAAATCACATTTTCGCACAATCGCAAACTGGTATCGACAAAAATGTCGATAATCTCTCTTTGTTTTTACTAAGTTTATATAAAACGCTCTCCGATGGATCTTTTAGGTCTTTTAAAAACATCCATTTATTTCATTATTCATATTGCGCATATTCGCCTTTCTCCGAATTTGACAAATTTCCAAATGCGTAAGTAATATATATTTGAAGTGGGTAAAACTTCAAGTCTGCTGGATGGCCATCAATCCTGACTGAAATGTATTTTGACGACCATTTTGGTCGCCAAAAAAATCGTTTTTTTGATTAATTTTGCGACCAAAACTTGGTCGCCAATTATTGTTCAAAACATGACTTCGCGACCACATGGTGTTTTAGACATGACTTATGATCGATACGTCCAAACCATTCAAAATACAGGTTTTTTAGCGAGCCCGAATGGTCGCCAAAATACAAATGTTTTTAGTTAAACCAAGTGGACGCCAAAATATCCCACTTCCGATCCCGTGGCCAGCTATCAGACCTAGATCTTGTCCCTCTACAAACTTATATTCGCTCCGCGCTATATAATGACTCGGGCACAAATGATCAATTATTAGAAGTTTCTGATTGCAAAAATGGAAATGCCTACCTGTCGTAATTGGTCTTGTTCCATCTGGTGTCGTCGTGGGCGCTGGTTCGGTCGTTGGCGGTTCTTTGGTTGGTTCGATCAAAATAGCTGATGGTGGAATTGGTGGAGGTGGTGGCGGTGGAGGTGGCGGCGTCAAAAATGGTCGTTTCGGTTGATTAACCACCGGAGGTTTTGTTGTAACTACAACGTCGAATAGAATTGGAGGTAGTGGTGGTGGGATTGGTGGCGGCGGTGGTGGTGGTTTAAGTCGTCTACGAGTGGCAGTCGTGATGGCGGGCGTCGTCATCGCTGGCGTTGCAGTCACCGTTGCTGAATTGGTTTTATTCTTTTTTTTTATTGAAAATTGTGTAATTTTTGCAAATATTTCTTTCACTTTTTAACATGCGTTTTTAACATTCCAAACGATTATAAAGTATTATACTTATAATCGACAAATCAATATAATTGCAAGGCCATTCATACCTCGATCTTATTTTTTCTATCTATTTTTGGGAACCAAATAAAATTATTTGTATTTTCCGATATTAGAGAAAACGTTATTTACGTCATATTGGATTGCAAACCAAGCAATCGCGGTTATTTTTATTTCTTCAAATTATCAAAGACAATTTTTTTTATCAACCACTATGGTTAGAGATCTCTAGAGATGGGGTCGCAGCGCACTCGGGTACCACTCGACCGTCGAGAACAATAAAAATGTATTGTAACTTCAAAAAATAGCCAAAATCAAGTGGTATTTTAGTTAAGGACCTTTCAGTCGACTCGTTTACACTCGTGTATATCTGAAGAATCATGTTTAATCGCAATTGAATTAGTAAAAACTGAAAACTTTTTCGGAAAAACTTTTTTATAACGAATTTGTGATTCCTAAAAATGTAATTAATGAAAAAATCGTGAAATTTTGTTTTTTCCTCGAAAATACCGCAGTGCCATTTATCTGATACAGAGGTAAGGGAAACTATGTGCCGTTTTATAAAATGTTGTATTCTATATCTTCTTGGACCCAATTCCAGACTAAATTTCTCTCACAAAAAACACCTCGCGCGACGTTTATTCGATCTCCATTATTATCGGAAAATTACTCGCGCGCCCTGCTACCACGAAAATAGATTTATTCGGGGATTGGGTCCAAGAAGATATAAGCTTTAAACCTAAAAAACGGCAAAAAATTGCCCTTAGCTCATACTGTACACCTTTATTTATATTAATTTTGTAGTTACACCTGATAACTTACATGCATCAGGTTCAATACTACTAGAATCCACTACTACTCCCCCTGTGGTGGTCAGGCGTTCAGTGCTTTGCGTGCTTATTGAGGTATCGACGAGCACTTTTTGAAGTCTTGGCGGCAGCGGCGGTGGTCCAATAGGTGGCGGTGGAGGTGGAATCATGTTTGGTATCGAAGTGGTCGATTCAAAGAGGGTTGCTAGTGTTGACATTAGCGTTGCATATTCGGTCGTCTCGTCGAGTATGATCGGATCGGGTGTGGTGAAAAACGTATCCGGTGTGGTAAAAAACGGGCCGGGCCCATCTGTTGTAATCGTAGGCACAAACGGCTGCGTGGTCGGCTCAATCAAATTTTGATCTTGGCACGCCCCAAGCTCATCAATGATATCATTAATCAAAGACCGCTTGAGCCCGTTTAGGGGCCGTGGCCCATTACTCGGCCCAATGTCGAATTTGTGGTGGTCAATTTTGCGATTAAAGATGCCAGGTTGGTTGTACTGCAAGGCAGCCAGTTGATCTTCGGGCACCTCAGACGAGTGTAAAATCCAAACTTCAACGCCCGTATTCACATTACCACTCATGCGACTGAGTGTGCCGATCGCATCACGAATTTCGTTATTGTCCGATTTTGTCCGCGACGACATTATCACAATAACGATTAGTTTGGCTTCCTTTCGAAAGTGATTTTTCGCATCCATCAACATTTCATTGGAAATATATTTGAGACCTTTTTCCACGAAATGGCCTCGAATCGTGCTCTTCTGCGATTCGTTGATTCGATCAAGCAACTCGGTTTTGGTTGTGTAATCATGAAAGTTAATAATCCCATCGGTTTTTCGACTGCGTACGGGCTTCAAAATTTGCCAATTACAGAGGGGGTGCTAAATCAGGGTCGGGAGTTTTTCGATAAAAATCGTATTGCTCCAAATAAGGGTCGCTGATTTTTACATCGCTTCCCATGGGAATTTTTTATATCCGA
The DNA here is from genome assembly GCA_004367875.1 of Oikopleura albicans. NCBI lineage: Eukaryota > Metazoa > Chordata > Appendicularia > Copelata > Oikopleuridae > Oikopleura > Oikopleura albicans. The sequence goes on from SCLG01000077.1 coordinate 97,426, forward strand.
TTATGTATATAATATTTTTTATAATCTTTTAAACTATCGGTAATCGACCCTTTAATATGCAGCCGCTCTGTAAATATTTTTTGTCACTGATCAAAATTTTTTTAACTTTTAAGACTGAAATAAAACGCACCATACATGATATGGTCCATAAGGCCAAAATTACGGGCCATATTTCAAGTTTTAGTCAATTGAGAATGAAAAATATTCATTTGGAGCGTGTCCAATTTTGAAGCCTAACTAAACGGTACAACAGCAACACGCGAAGCATGATCTTTGTCGATCAACAGCTTGCGACTAAATTCCCGCATAAACTGTTGAAACGTCGGCCACTTGACGGAATTGGAGCTTTGCGGCAAAAACACAATGTCATATTTTTCACAGTCAAGTGGCACTTCGGTTGTTTGGGGAAAGGGGCTGGGCGGGTCAGGCCCAATGGTCCCTTGAAGAAAGTTCTCTTCGTCAAAGTAGTCAGTCGTTGGCGTGAACAGTGTACTGGCCGGGTCAGTAAAGTCGGGTCCCCACATATCGGTTGTTGCTTCAGAGGGGAAAATGCTTGTCGTTGAATCAATAATAGCTAAAAAGATGAGTTAGTTTAGTTTTCATTTAACACATTAAAAAACAAAACATCAAAATATATACGGAAAGGTGCTCGTTTTTTTGAACCCCTTAATATGACCCCCTTTAATGTGACCCCCTTAATATGACCCCTTATTATGACCTCTTAATATGACCCCTAAATATGAAATTTTAATATGAGACCCCCTTAATAGGACCCCTTATTATGACCTCTTAATATGACACTTTAATATGACCCTTTAATATGACCCTTCAATATGAGACCCCCTTAATATGAGACCCACTGTACACATACTAAAGTTGAGCGCCTTTCCGCAATTAAAAAAAAAACTACAGTTGTTTGACGAGATGACGTCGAAGACTTTTCAAATAGGGCGGATCGTTTGTTTGTCAATCTAAACCTTTTTCAAGTTTGATCAATATGGTTTTGACAAACAAGATCAAAAAATAAAACTTACACGGATCAAGGTCTGTTGGTCGCCTACTACTGAACGTACTACGCGCTGTGGATGTTGAAGTAGATAGGGTAGAAGTTGTTGTCACTGAGGAAATTTTGACTTTTATTTATATGAAAGGAACAGAGTAAAGCAAAGCGTCATATTTATATATGTATTTCGCGAAATTTAAACCTGTTCATTTACAATTTCCGAGCGAGGCAACAAAGCATGAGTATATGGCGTGGGGTGATTTGTTAATCATTTTACCAGTGTGTAAAATATATAAAATGTTAATTAGGACCCGCTGATTACAGTAGTACTGAATACTAATATAAAAAAAATCGAAAAAATAACCAAAATTTAAGCGATGTACTTGTATGAAGTATGTTCAAAGTAATGACTGTACGCCACCTGGGTGCGATTCACAACCCCGTTTCAAACTAGCGAAAAAATTACCTGTATTATTACTCAGCAACAAATCTCAATGTCAATTTATTTCGTGAAGTATTTATTGTACTATTTTGATATCGAAAGGCCCCAAATACACATTTAACAGTTCCAAATACAGTTTTTAGTCTGCTAGAGTACATATAAAGTAGCTGTATAAGGGCGACATTGGGATACTCACACCAAATTCTTGAAATTGGGAACGTTTATCTATTGTCAATATTTCGCGAAATTTTGGCATGGCAAGAATTTCCGAAACAGTCCTTTGAACATATAAGACGATAACAACGCTTTAATATTGCTGTGATATAGTTATAGCCATGTACAAAATATCTTACACACATTTTTCAAAATTAACAAATTACACAAAACAATTTTGTAAGAAAAAAAATTGTGAATTTATTTTTAGCGCGATTCAAGTGTAGCGATTCAAATGTGAGAAAGCGCAGTTTGAATTTGTTGTAACGAAACCTTTTTCAATTTAAAAAAACTGTAAAAAATACAAGGCGTGCGCAGTTAACAGGCAGTTTTTGGCTGGAAAATTTTGAAGGGATAACGCAATATCGCCTATGCAAGTCGCAGCTAACCGGCAGGTTTTAAAAAATGCTGCCGGTTAAATGCGCACCCTGTGAGTAGCAAACTATTCTCGTTAAAATTTGACCAAATCCAAACTGTGCTTGTCAGAAGGCACACTTACGTGGTAAGGACCATAATGATGCGGTGGCCGCCGATTTAAGCTGATCGGTTTCCGTATTGAGTACGGAATAAATGACGACCACATAATCGGTATCCGGTATTAAATCGAGCTCCTCATCATCCAAATCTATCTGGTACATATACCGGCTCGCACCGGTCCGCTCGACAATATCAATCATGAGCCGTTCGTTTTTATTTTGAATATTACTAGTGGCCTCAAAAACTTCAATTTCGTAGTAATCAAAATCGCCAACGGCCGTGCCCCAGTTAATCGTTATATACCCGTCCATAGCGGACGTCTCATCGATGACGAGCGAACTGACCTTGGCTGGATTAGTCACAAATGTGAGGGGCAGGACTCTAGGGGGTACCGGCGGCCCGGGCCGACCCTTAGCATCAATAGCTTCCAGTTGAACGTGGTAGGCGGTCGCCTGTTGGAGCAGCTGGACCTCGAATTTTGTGGCGAATTCAATTGTTCCGTTTTTCTCTTGTTTGACTGGAATAGTGATCGTATTCGACTGAATATTTTATTAAATTTGGAATTATTTGGTAACTCCTAGGGAAGTATCCCTGTTTGTCCGTTTAACAGGGCCCAAATTACGTTAATAATATTGGTCAACGTAGTATTGAAAAGTGGTCAAGATAAAATATTTTGTGGATAAAACTTGAGGTCTTTGTAGAATTTATTTTTTCCTAATTTTTCAAAATTGACTATTTTCCTATTTCTACCAAATCTACCATTGACGAGTTTTTATTTCAAATAACACACCTTTGATTCGTCTTCTACAACAACCAGGGTCAGGTTGTACTTTGTGGCTAGTGTTTCCGGTGTCCAAGCGACGGTTGCCGTTGTGTCCGTTGTTTGGACAATATGAAGGTCACGGACCATTAATGGTTTGGTTGAAATGGGTTTTTGTGCTCTTGAAATTAGCCGATTTCCCGCATCAAATCCTTGCACCATAACGGTATAATTTTGACTATGGTCGAGGCCGGTCAAAAGATACGAGGGCTCGACGATATTATCGAACGATTTAATCGGAACGCCATCTTTGTTGACCTGTATTTACGGTTGCGAAATAAACGATTAAATTTCTGTACTAACTACAAATTGTAGTTACTACAATAGAGATTTGAGTTAGGTGTAGGATGGTTTTGCCGCTAATATTTAATTTTAGAATTGTTATACAAGTGGGGCGATGGCTATAAGGTCTGACATTTTGACCGTTATAACTTATAAGGTCAAGTCAGGTTCTTGCATCAAGGTTAAGTTTAAATATTAGTTAAAAATGGATTTTTGGCTTCTTGTTCGGCGAAAAGCTCCCGCTGGCAAATTTTTTCTATAAAAACTGATTTTTCCTTGCATATATCATTCCTTTAAATTTTTTTTTTTGGGACAGTCCAATTTTCGAGTCAGTTTTTTGGGCTGGCCTTATAACAACATAATATATAACAATACCCCTGGAGAGGAATTTTCTGACGGGAAAACCGCCCCACTAATTCAAAATACTTTCCTTGTGATTATTTAATTGGTGGGAACTTTAACAAAAATTGCAATTTCCGGTTATCGGAAGTTAAACTTGGTATAATATCAGAGCCAGTAAAAAAAAATTCCGCAACCAGCCTGTATTCTGAACTTTTCTTCCCCTTTTCCCTTGGCCCATTTCAGCTCCGCACTTGTTTTACCAACATTAAGAAACTGAACCCCTTCAACCGGTTTATCGTCAACTTTAAAACTATCTTCAACTGGGTCCGACTCGCGGCCCGCCGATCGAGACTTGACGCGAATTGAGTAGGATTCGCCAATTTCTAGCGGCGACTCCACAGCATGCCGCGTCTCCTGCTGTGTTGCGTTTACGGTATCAACTTTGATGACACGGCCGTCGTCATTTAGAAGCTCAATTTGATATTTTTCCGTTTTTCCAGCGCCGGGTGAGATGTAAAGGATGACAGCATCACTTTCGGGCATGGGGACGGCTTTGACGGTAGGTTCATTCGGTTCTGAAATTTACATTTGAAACAAACATTTTCGAGGCAGGTAAAACCGGGCCTAAACCTTTAAACTTTAAGTTAAGCTTTTTCTTAATCATATGGATCAAACTGTGATAGTTTTAACTAACCGATACACTGTAACATTTCATTCAAAAGACTGCTTATTAAAAATCGCCAAAAACACATTTCTAGCGAACTTTCCAAAGAATAAGATGAAAATTTAAATATAATTTTTTTTTTAATTTTTTTATTTATCCGGCGTGATCGTCGTTCAAACAAACCTATTTGTCAATTTCGGGTTTTAGCAATCGAACACACAAAAACGCGGAATCTCAAATTTAAGATAAACTCCTCCTCATACTAAGAGCCTTTTTGCCTTATGTATAGGGGGCGAACCCTGAAAACTGACAGGAAATGGACCCCTACTACTTTGCCCTAAAAATTTTATACAACCTCTCTAAGCCTTGGAGTTTAAGGTACGACCTCTCAACAGCTCACGGTTCGCCCCCTACTTATGTACCGTATGTTGGCGCTCTGATTGTCGCGTTGATGCCAAAGTAGCATTGAAAGTAATTTGAAGATTACTCAAAGTGCGCCAACATACGGTAGATTATGTTGAGTCTGATAAAAAAACATCATTTGTGAAAAGTCATGACTCCTGAGACTTACTTGAATTTTCGCACAGACTTTTACAATGATTTGTCATCATCAGCGTGATTTTTCGAAGTATAATCGACAAAACGATTAAGAGAAACCCAGATGATGACAAATTAGTGTCTAAGTGTATGTATGTGAAAGTTCGGTTACATTTTATAAGTGACATCAAAAGTGACATAATGTGTTTTGGTAAGTATTCTGCTAAAAATACTCGTACTATAGTCTAAAGTACTTGGAAAGTGTTCCCTGCATTTACGTAGATTATGCCTATTTTGCTTACATTTAACCAGTAGGGGCGGTACAGGGCTAATTTAGTAAGTAAAACACGGAAAACTGCCAGATAACGGCGCATTGCATATACACTTGCAGGAAAATATCAAGTAGGTAACAAGAATCGATTATAACTTTTTTTTTATTTTGGTCACTAAATTTTGAAATTTTCGGTTCGTTTAGGGGAGTGGGGTACTTTCGCGACCAACAAAAAAAACCTGTTTATGAGTACTTTCGCGACCACACCATTTGGTCGCGAATCGTTGTTCAAAGTATGGTTTCGCGACCAAATGGTGTGGTCGCGAAAGTACTTATAAACGGGTATTTTTCGCGACCACAAATGGTCGCGTCGCGAAAGTACCCTTCAACCGTTTAGGGCGTTAAGTCCAAATTTGGAACCCTGGGAGTAGTAGCCTGCTCGCCTAAAAGTTTCCGCCTACGCACGGCCTAATTAGCTAAACACAATTCAATTAAATTAACACTATTTTTTAGTTTTACTGTTAACTTAACTCCCTCTAACCGATCAGGCAGTAAACTACCTAAATCGACTTCAATCATTAATTACAACCAAACCGACAAAGCTTTTTTAAAACGGACTACAGTTTATGAGTCTTGAACCGAAACTACGTTTAAACACTTAGTTGACATATTTGTAGTACTNCTACGCACGGCCTAATTAGCTAAACACACTTCAATTAAATTAACACTATTTTTTAGTTTTACTGTTAACTTAATTAGGTAGGCGCGAAAACAGTAACAAATCTCATGAATTAAATCTTTTGCAGCGTCGAAAATGTTGTTACGGTAACAACCCAAAAGATCACAAGGCGACAAATTCATCCAAAGAAAGCGAAAAAAAATATTTAACTGCATAACGGCATGGAAGACGGTTACCACAACAACACCTCAAAGGTTTAACGAAAAGGTTAACGCGACAACTTATCGCTTATTAAATGAGCCTTACTTGAGCCCACGGTGTGAGAGATTGCAATGATTATGAGATTTTGCCACTTTTTTTTCTGACACTGCCAATTTCTTTCTGTTTTGACAGCATATTTGTCGGTGACCAAAAAAAAGACAATATTCTTTCAAAAGACAAAAAAATAGTAAAGCGAAATTAAATCATATCTTTTCGAAAACGGTCCTTGATAAAAACAAAACGAGTTACCGAGTAGGAGTTTGAATGTCTGTTTTAGCTTATTTATAAAATTTTGATTTATGTGAACCATTATTTAACGCACACCACTATTTATCATACTGATAAGTTATCAGTAAAAACCCCACTATGTGGCGTGTGAAATAAAGTGCACGATTAGAAAGTCTAAATTTTCGAACTGTGTGTGTAGGCAAAACATGACGAAATAATTCCTTTTTAAAGATAACTCCCAGATAGATTAATGCGCAGGTCGTGTATCTTGTTAATATTCTCACGCGAGAAGCGTAGGTTTATGCAGCCAATCAGCGGCCGCGATTTTCATCAGCGTTCAATAAGCGCGCCAAATTGAATGTAAGTTCAATTGCACAACATTTCAGCAAGATATGGAAATAATCAATAGTACAAAAATTTTGTTAAAGTTAACAAAAGGTAAATTTTGAGATAAAATGATTTGTAGAATATTAAATACGTTTTTTTGTGGCAGTTGTTTGTGTAGATTGAATTTAAACAAACCGTTTTCGTTCTAACTAAGGCACATTGAAAATTCCGAATTAGGTTACTTGTTTCGCCCAAGTTGTCTTTCAAACCCACAAAAAAAATTCAATTATGTTTTTCATCGATAGGGTTTGGCATAACGGATTAAAAAAATACGCTGGTGGAAAATTACACGCTTGATTTAGCTTATTTAGGGTAAGCAACATATTTTTACGAAAAATATTGTCACAAGCTTCCCTTATCATTCACATTCTATGAAACTGCATGCTTAGCAAACATTTTTGATCAAAAATTGATAAGGACGAAAGATAAATATGGAATTCAAAAAGCAAAAAAGAAAAAAATATAAAGAAATTGATTGAAAATTTGCTTTTAGCTCAAAATGGTAGAAAAATCGATATTCATACTTTCCGGATATTCAATTTGCCTCGTTTCTACGCTCTATTCATTATATCTATTTGTTTATTAAATTAAGCCTCCGATGTAAATAGTAGTTGTGAATTGACAAACAATGTGGGCGAGAAAATACCACAACTCTCAATTAGTCAACTACCGGTTGAGTTTCATGAAAATCGGCCGAGCGCTTCTAGATTGTTTGTACATTTATTCGATTGATTTTTCAGATTGTCTCTTACTTGTGTCGCTTTAATCAGTCGCAGAAATTTACAAATCATCTAGAAACGTTATTTTTTCAATGTTGAGGGTAGATTTATCACATTTTACGAAAAAACACGAAAAATATATTTACGAAAGTTTAGCATGCTTGTCATTATAAAATACGCAACTTCCTACATGCCCGTTTAAAAGCCATAAGGAGTAAAAAAAAAGTTCCTAGGCGCACTTATTTGAAAAACAGGCCTGTGGGAATAGAACTATTCCTATTTTTTTCTCACGGCCAATTAGATGCATTTAGTTTTCACTATGGATAGAAAATAACGATAACTTTAAGTAGATCTCATTTAATAGACCTATAATTAGAATCGGGACCCTTGAGCGAAAATTTAACTGGTGGTGACTTTTAAAGTCTAAATTAGAGAGTTAAACGCCGACAAGATGTTTAAAAGAAGACATTTGATAAAGTCATTTTCAAACTATGGACAAATATTTGGATTTTCTGAAACGTATCATTTTGCTTAAATTGGTCCAAATAATTTTAAAAATACATATATGTTTTGCCGAATTTTCTATAAACAAATTTAGGGAAATTTCATTTCTACCTCCAATGCTTATTTTAGAATTATTATTAGAATAGTACTTAAAAATAATTTTATTGTTAGTTAANTTGAATAATTGAATTTTTTGATTGAAATTAAATAGAAGTCTTTTAATAAACCAAACAAAACACCATAAAAATAAAGTTCAAAAAAAAATTTATCTATTTTTGAACTATATTTTACGGGTTTTATTTGGTTTATTAAAATACTTTAATTAAACTTTAATAAAAAAAGTTCAATTATCTAACTAATTTAATTAAACAATAAAATTAATTTCAAATAATATCCTAATAACAATCCTAAAATAAGCATTGAAGGCACACCGATGTTAACACGCGTTTCACTTCAAACCAAACTGAGTAGGTTATATAAAAAAAAAGGAGGCGGCAATCGTAGTAAGCAAGACCAAAGCAGCCAATCAGAACCGCCAATCAGAATTCTCTCGTTGCGTACGAGCAACAAAGGAAAAAAACAGCTCACGGACACACTATGCATCTTTTTTTTTCATTGCCGCCTCCATTTTTTTTATATAACCTACTCAGTTTGGTTTGAAGTGAAACGCGTGTTATTTGTTTACTTAAAATTTATTCATAAAAATTAAACCACTTCGTAATCTAGATATTGTTATTCTAATTGTAAAAATGAGCTTGTCTAAGACATATTTGTAATATGCGTGCGGTAACAAGTTAATTCTGATTTTTCGTCAAGGTGTCCATTATTGCCCACTTAGAGATGGGCAGTCATGATTAGTTAATGGCCTCTAAATATTTTGCACAGTATAATAATTTAACGTGCCAACACTAACCGCTAGACACATTTAAATACAAGCATGACCATTTTGCGTCCTTTGTAAAGTCAAGTTGGACAAAAAAAAATCTTGGCAGATTCCTTGCGTAAAGCTGCTTATGACATTATTCGTACCAGCACAAAAACTTGATTTTTAACCCCGGGATAGCAAATCACCAAGCTATAAAGAATGCGTGTTAGAAACTTACAGAAAAGTGGCAGCACGAGATCAGACACACTGAAAAAGTGGTTCGCATATAAATTTTATTACAAGCCACGCGGTGAGTCATTTGCGTGGCTAAAGGACGGTAGCCAATAGGAGGCGCCTACAAAAAATCATGAGCTAATAGGCGTTGCTTGTAATTCAGTTACAGACCCTCCGCGCCTACGACGTGTAAAAATACATAACTATACAGAAAAAAGCGTTACAAGAGATTATATCTACTGAAAATCCAAGACCTTATAGCCACCCGAAGTAAACTTTCGGATTAAAGTCTGTTTTTTAAAGCTAATATAATTTTGGACGAGCTCTAGGATAAATTCCAGGCAAGTTAAATTCAAACGCTACGCTAAACCCCCAGGCGTATTATATATGTAATTTCTAAGTGGTTTGGCCATTTAATTGTGTTGCTTGTGGTACATAGCATTTATTTTGGAGTATTGGTTTCTAAATTTATAAATAATTATGCATACATTGGTTCACCTTGCTGTTTATTTTCTATTGCACCAAAAATCCAAATGAATGAGTGATCGATTATTTATACCCCCTCCTGCCGTTTTTTTTGCAATTTAGGATAGCTAAACTGACACTTAATACCAAGCTGTTAGTTAATTGAAAAAAATACCGTATGAACTAGTAAAAATGAATTGCAATGAATAAGGTCAAAGTCTATACTGACCTTATAACCATCTGAACAAATTCTAAAGTGCTGGAAAAATTTTTCAAAAAGACATGATTTTATGAAAAAAAAGTGTAAAACGGTGGGCGTCTTTATCCAAAAAAGTGTTAAAAGACATGATTTTAAATACTGTCTTGACCTTATAAGTTATAAGTTATAACGGCCAAAACTTGAAAACTTGTAACCATACCCGCTGTACTATGAAACCCTTTATTCAGTTTTACTTTTAGGTACACATGGCTGACCTTATAACAAACCCCCTGTACTTTTTTTTATCATTTTGACAGGTACCGTTAAAGAAAACATTCAAATACATTGGTACATTGCTATGAGACAAACCGTTTCTATGCGTAAAATGGATATAACAGTTATTCAAAAAAAAGTTTTGTCCACTCATCTAAATCTAGCGTGTTAAACAAATTGAAATATTTTAAGTTCGAAAATTATAAAACATGACATTTTAAAACTTGAAATAGTTTATAAATTAAGCGCAAAGAAAAAAAAATGAACTTAGAAGATGTCAATTTTGTCCCAGTTCACCATAACCACTTGTTTAATGTGGCTAAGCTTATGTTTTTCATCAAGGTCAAGTGGTGAAACGGTCGCTTACGCGTTTCAATCTCATCCCCTCAATTTTTTTTTTTACTCTCCTTATTTTTCCAGCGGTTGTAAAATTTTCATTTCTGCCATTATTTAAACTCATTTTTTCATCAAGTGTACGATAAAATTAAATTTGGGCAAAAAAAAAAAATTTGACTTGCGTCGTAGCAAATGCTTAAGAAAATATTAAATTAATTGAATTCGAATTGCCAAGTTTTTTTGTAGGGAAGTTTTGGAGAAAATTATTTAGCTGACTGCGGGGTAATACGAAAATGAGGGGCAATGAAAAAAAAAATATATCACTCCAGCGTTATTTTGTAATTTGGGGTCCACAATTATTTCTTGATACGAATTTTATAAAATATTAGTTTCTTAGGCAGTTTGGTCAGACTAACAAGATTTTGTAAATTTAGGACCTAATTTAGCAAAACTTAAACCCTATTTGATCTAAATTAACCCGTAATTCACCAAAATTGACACCTTCTGATTTATATGTTCTAGAAAAAAGGTGGTAAAAAAGAAGGGAGCAGAAAAGGGAAACGATCGATTTTTTCAGTAATTACAAGTTAGTAGTTTGATAATTTAGCATTTTTTCATAATCATTTTTGTCATAATTGGCAGGTGATCGAATTGGTCGACAAAATTTCGATCAATTCACTCCTCTGTATATACTACTTTATTATTAATTAAAACCATTATTCAGTTTGTACTTCACACCAGTTGAAACAGTGCCTCTCAAATTTTGTCGATGTTTGCAGATGTGCAAACACTGTGCGGTTTAGGGTTAAGAAAATACTTAATTAATTTAATTCCGGCTGCCAGGGGAAGTTGGCTTCTATTTTTTTTTTGGAAAGAATACCGATTCAGCAAGAACATGGCTGGTTTAATTGTTTGCCAGATGAATCGGTTGTGTCACAATTTCGGCATTCCGGCGCTGGCCCGATAATCGAAAAATTCATCACAACGCGATTATACAGCAACAAAATTATACGGAACACGCTTTTAATACAAGGCACATACTGAAGCCGTGAATTTTTCGCTTATTAGAAAATAAACGATGAAATATCATTTTCTTTTTTGTTCAATGTGATACGCGTCATAAGCGTTAAATCGGCGGTATTTAAATTCGCAAAATTTAGTGTTGCTTTACAAAAAAAAAAGTTGCGATCGAAGTTTAGTCACATTTTTTTTAGAAAAAATATATAAATTTATAAAACAAAATTATTAATATTTGCTTATTTGATATAGAGAAATGCAAAATGTGCAAGAACTCGTTTATACTGCTGTTCCAAAAGAAACCAGAATCAGCCCCGTCAGATAATTGAGAACACCCCTGCGCCGTTATCTTGCAACTTTTGTATAAAGCAAGATAACATAGCTATCGGAGAAAACGATAACAGCACAGTGCTTAACTGTCATGCACTGTATGGACCAAATTTGGTCCAAGGGCGCTTTTATTCAAGATTATTCGTTAACGGTTAACGATTAAGTAAAACGGACAACGGAGTATAAATTAACCACCGAAATCACGTTTTTTTTAAGGATTAACTATTTTTCTGTATTAACCCGTCGAGCTCATGCGGGACCAAAAAAACCCAAGCATATAGTGCAAATTTTTGATAGTGCTAAATATTGATTTTTCTAGGATAATAATATGCTGGTATCTTGAAATTTGGTACAGTAACTGGAATTTATATGAAAATTATTTTACTTTATAAGTGCATCATATTTTGTAACTCCTGAGCTATTAAAGTAACAAATACTAAATTGTAACTTTTTAGTGTTTTGGACTAAAATATTAGTTCAAACGGGGTGAAAATTAGATGAGAGTGTTAGTCAAAGTATTTTTATTTACTTTGAACATTAGTGGAATTAAAATATGTGCTATTGTGCCGTTATCGTAGCAAACTCAAAAAAACTAATAATTTTTGTTTTCTGTATTTATATTTTATCCCAGAACTATGTAAAATGTCCCTGTGTAACATAATATTTCTGGGTTTTAACTATTCTTTTATCGTATACAGAGGGGGTGCTAAATAAGGGCCTGCTAAATAAGGGTCGCTTTTTTGGAGAAAGATATTATTGCTCCAAATAAGGGTCGCTGATTTTAACATTGTTTCCCAAGGGCATTTTGTACTAGCTTTTGGTCCGTTTATTGATATAATAAGTTTCTATTGAATTCAGTACAAATTTAATTTTAAAATTAATAAAATCATACATTACGCCGCAAAAAATCATAATAATTACCTCAGGTTACAACACTAAATTAGCCTATTCCTGGATGTGCTTAATAAGGGCCAGTGTGCTTAATAAGGGTCGTTTTTCAAAAATCGTTAACCGACCCTTAATACGCACACCCCCTGTGAATAATAATTTTTGCATTTACACGACAGTTAATTTCCAGACACACAGTATTTTTTTATAATTTTAAATTATGTTTCCTTCGGTGACAGGATTAAGGGCTACAAATATCTCAAAAAACTCACTTTTTGTAACAGCTTCAAAAATAACTTTAGTTAAAAATTTTGATTNAGATAATAATAAGTCTTTTATAAAGATAACTGCAATTTACTATTTTCTCTTGACTTTCCTACTTGACTCTTTGATTAAATGGAAAAAAATACTGCCAACCGGCGCTTTAATTACAACGAATTTTTAATTTTACCCCACTTGTATCATGAGAGTTAATATACAGTTCAAAAACTTACTTTCTGGAATGGTTTGTCCAAGAATTGTGTTCAAAAAAACAACAAACTGAAGAAAGTAGTGCATGATTCGGAGCTACTTCTAGATGTTCTCTCATAAAAAAATCTCTAATTTTCTAATTTGAGAATCAAAAAGCAAAAATCTCCCAAAATTTATTTTTCATATTTTTTTGTGTGTGTATATTTTTTTTAATATTTTTCTATTTGATCCGCTTGTTTTAAGGCAAGGGGGCTGAATCGATCGAAATCGGAGCGAGGGGGAAAGCGTGAAGTGAATCTATATATTTCTTGGCGCAGTTGAGCACCACCACCAGCTATAATATTTGCCGAAAGTAGGAATTATTGATCATTTTTTTTTCTTTGCTTTTCCTTTTCACTTTCTAGAGTTCGCCTCTTTTTTTCTGTTCTTTATCGTTTTGACCAAGGAAAATAAATAAAGACATAAAAATAGAATATAGTCAAATAAACGGAGCGACCGGCGAATTAATTGATTTATAATAGTCGGCTTGCTAATTCGGCTAACGTTGCCCTTTCTTACACTAAACGTTTTTTTCCTAATTATGAAAATAATTCGAATTGTGGAATAAGAAACTTATTCTCATGGTCGTATTCACCAATTGTCGAACTAATAAATTTAGAAAAAAATGAACCCAAAATGTTAATTACAATTCGTATTTTGATCAATTCGATTTTTCGAGAAAACGCCGGTGCTCATGTTATTTACCAGGTTATGGTAAAATAAGGCTTATTTGTTGGAATACGACGTGAGCAACATTTATTACTTTTTTCTAAACTAGATGGCGTGATGGAGTTGTGTGTAAGCCATACTAGTAAAAAATTATACCTCACATTATAAAAATAAAGACAAAAACGGAAAATGAGAGTTAAGGATGAAGCCGATACTGTTATTGGGTTAGAAGTTTTAAATAGCTTTTTGGTGCGAAATCCGCTCAATTTCCCCCATACGGTTAGTATACAGTGTATACACCCGGTATACTACGAGCCGTATCAACTGTATACTATCACTTAGTGGAAGTTGTTGCGGATTTCGCACCAAATCGGTGTCTAGGTCAATTTTTCAAGGTGTATTGACAATACTTAAGATGAATTCCGGGAAATTTTGGCGAAAAATGAATACTAACAATACTGTATTGTAGTGTAACCTTTATTACTGTTTCAAGAAGTATGACCCGTAATGTCCTCTGGCGCCAAATAGTCGGCGAGGCCATGCCTAACAATTATCGGAATTCAGGAACCAAGTGGAATAAGTAGACACAGCCTGACGCAAAAAATATTAGAGGGAAAAACATTGAATTGCTTCAAATTTTTAACATCTTTTAACTCTTACATTTAAATATCGATAAAAAACGGCACCCTCGTTTTAACGAAAATCGAATCGAGTTATTAATTGGAACTTAAAAAAATAAAGATGGCCATTTATGATCCAGTTAAAAGATTAATAACGTGTATTATAAAGATTTCGTATTCGCATCCGATTTCCTGCGATAAACGAAGGATGGATTCTAAATTGACTTCAACTTTTTAAAGAATACGCAAATAATTGAAATTGCTTAATTTTTAGTTCTATTTCGGGTTTGGTGAAAATATGGCACAACTTTTTCTGGGAGTCAATAAGATTTTTTTGGTTAAGAAATGTTCTAGCTCTCATTTCATTTTTGGTAACAATTAGTTTTGAGAAAAAATCAATGGCGTATGAAACTAGAGCGCAAACACATAAGGGAAGAGTGAGTTAGGGTGTCCACGATTTTGGCAAAAATCCTATCCAGAAGTACCAAAAAGAATGAAAAAAAATCAGATTGTATACCGTATCAGACTGTAAGGCTTTGAGCAATTTTCCTATTTGTAACGCTATTCTGGCGTCACCCTCACAATCTGAGCGTCCCCAAACGGTACTTTTTTTAATTCTAGAATGAGATGTGAACAAAAAATTCAAATTTATTTTCCAAACAAAAAAAAACTGCAGTTATCTATTTTTTTTTTACCTATTTTGACCCTCAGAGTTAAAGTTAGGAATTTTCCGCAATAGCATTTTGTGATCAGTGAACGATGCTGAATAAGATGTGCAAATTTTCAATGTGATCTCAAGACACCGGATTTTAACCGCGGGCACCCTAGGCTGAGTTAATGACGGTGTACTGAGCGGTTAGACTGCTTCCGCAAAATTTGACAAATGCCTGCGATTAAACAAAAGACGCTAAAACTCCGACTGGCTCGATATTAGCATTAAATGCCAAATTATTTAATCGATCATTATCAAGTTTTGTTCCCCTGATTTATGGAACATGTTGAACTCCGTTGTAGTTTTTTTTTTCGAAACACTCAGATCGCATTAATCAAAAGGTATGTAGCTTGTTTGCTAAATATGCCAGTGGGCCGCTGGTATTACAGAGGGGCATGTTCAGAAGAATGTAGCACAAAGAGGGAACATCCAAGGTTGTTTCAATTATAAAACAACAATAAATTATCACGCGGGAGAAGAAATATGCCGAAAATGAAACTTTAAATAGATATGACTCATATCATATGAAGCACCGTACAAGTGACCGCGGTGTCACTGATACTGTATCAGTGATACAGTTACTGTAACTTACAGTATCAGTAATTTACAGTATCAGTTTTATGAATGTTACGTATTTTTTTTTTTTTGCTTTTTTTGTTTTCCATATTTGGTTTTGTGTTCTAGAGAAATGTAAAAAAATACAATTGGAAGTTCCAATTTGGAACATATGTCTGTCGATGTGCATTTTCGATTTCAGAAAAACGTGCACATCGAGAGAGACATTGCTCGGAGACACCCTCAACTGATAAAACCCAACTCTTCTTTTTCTTTTTCAGCAAAATCGGCGCGCGTGCAACTAATAAAACCCAACGTCTTTTTTCGTTTCGCAGCGAATTGCTTAATGTGCAACTAGGCAAACCCGTCGCCTCTGCTTTTAGACAAAAAATATTGGTTGAGAGGCGCGCAAGAGTTTCTTTTTAGTGTAGTATTTTTCAGTGGAAAAATCCAAACACAAAAAAACGGAAGATAATTTTTTAGAAGATAATCTGTTTTTAACGCAAACACAGCTACACAGTATAGGCTATATTTTTTTTTGCGTTTTATAATTTTTTGCGTTTGGCGCACGATCTGAGCCCGCTTTAACTTTCAAACCATATTTTTTTCGGCATCGTATTTTTCACGTCATAACGAGTACGCCATATTTTTTTTTTCAATTTTTCATAACAAAAAACATAATTTTAGAATTTTGGCGCCTAAACGTTTTTTTGCGTTTGGTGCACCATCTGAGCGCGCTTAAACTTTCAGATCCTAATTTTTTCAAGTCAGAACGAGTTCGTAGGTAAATTTTTTTAAATTTTCTGCAAAAAAAATATTTTTGGACTTTTGTGCGTTTGAAAATTTTTTTGCGTTTGGTGCACGATCTGAGCCCGCTTTCACTTTTAGACCCTAATTTTATTAGAATTCCGGCCGTGTACCAAACATGTGTCGGTTGATTAATAGTGGACACAAAATATACATAAGGAACTAAAAGCCGCTTTGATTCATTTTTTTTTTCAACTAAAGTATGGAAGAACGCTAATTAGTAAACATTTTTATTTTGTCATTCACCAAAAAAAATTTTGTTGNTTCACCCAGTATTTTCAAAATTTGAAATGGTCAAAATTTCTAGAATTTTTTGGCGGAAATAAAGTTTTTGCACTTGAACTCATTCATGATACATCTAAGGTTTACTTGAAGTGAATTATACGCATACAACACGGTCAAATAAGAAGATGATGTTCATTTGTAAACAAATTGACCGTACTACAAACGCGTTATTTGGTTTTGTGTTCTAGAGAAATGTAAAAAATACTATTGGAAGTTCCAATTTGGAACTTATATGACATAACTTATGTCACATAAGTTATGTCTATCGATGTGCATTTTCGATTTCAGAAAAACCTGCACATCGAGAGAGACATTGCTCGTGGTACCGTTTAGAAACTGGCCAGTTTGCCAATTAGACTGTGCACTCTAGGGTTAAACTATATTTGCAAAGATGTTTATTATTTATAATTTTATGTGGAAATTGCATAAAATTGGATCGCAAGCTTACTCTATTATTAACCCTCAAAATCCTAACTTGAACTAGGTGTGGCGTTATTTAGCCTTATCTTTAAAAGACTACCGCTTATTTTTTTTTCATTTTGTTTCAAATTTTCCCACTACAAGATTTCCGTTTTTAAACTTGGGTAATCTTGAAACTTTTTATACCCAGTTGATAAGATAACTGCGGCGCAGGTGGTGTAGACAAAGTCACCAATGTAAATAATACATCCAACGCATTTTCAAAAAAAGAGACTTTTTTAACGTAAAATTATTGGTGTTGACTAGTTAATAATTTAACAGTTAAAAAATAATTAGGATTATAAACTTACGTATAATCACTTTCATCAAATCTGCTTTCCCTTGCTTGCCGCCCGCGACCGGCTTTATATTGACCAGATAGGGTGTTCCGGCGACCAGACCGGGGCCCATGTTGACCCCAGTTGAGCCACCGTTCGGTTCCACGATTGAGTTTTTAAATCCCTGCTTGAAAGACCCTAAATTGAGCATGGCGACTTCGGTCTGATTCAAGGCCGAAATAAATGTTTCCTGTTCTTTGTCGAGCTCGTAGACATCAATCTCAAACTTTTCAGCGCCATCATTCTCTTCCCACATGGCCATCGATCTGGCTTCATCGAATCGGAGGCCGGTTAGCGGCGGAATGGGCTTCGTCTCTACGTATTTCGTACAAATAGTCGCGGCTCGGACATTCGCATTCACCACTATTATAGGCTTCGAAATTAGGTAGACTGTATTATTTTTCTAGGGAGGTCAAAAAAATTCATTTTACTTTACTGTGAAAAAAAAATGTCTGTGGGTGTGTTTATTGTGTAACATTTTTCTCTTTTTTTTGTCAGGAACCCGTCGTTTTAGAAAAACAAAAGTATGATCTGAAAAGGAATGTTTTCTAGATCGTCTCCGGTGGGCTAGCTCAGACTGACCAATCAGAAGAGACGAAATCGAGGAAAAATAAATAACTATGACAAAAATAACGTTAGTTCACCTTTTGCATAATCTTCTCCCAAATGTTACCAAATCTTCTCCCAATAAAGGAGTAAAATTTTCACCAAAAAAAAATCGGGGGTTATTTTTTTGACAGATTTTTATTGGAATTTAGAGAACCGGTCGATTTTTCGTTATGCAATTGATCAAGGTGTTTTTGAACAGTACCGCGGTCATTCGGAGAAAACGTTTTTTGGAAAAAAAAAACAGTTATTCAAGGAAAACTTTTTTTGAGCAATTTCACCCGATAAAAGGTTTTTGGCAGATTGTATGAGAGATACCAGAAATGCATTAAAAGTTCCCCGAAAAATTTTTCGCTAAAAAGTTCTTCGCATAACTTTTTCATTCATAAAAAGTTTTCCCCCAATGACCGCGGTCGACCGGGGTGTCTTTTGGCTGAATTGGTCGAATTTTCATTCAGCCAATTACACGTTCTTCGTATTACACGTTAAATGAAAGGAAGGCATCCTGTAGAAAGTATTGTACTGTAATTGGTGTACATGATCAAGATGTAATTGGCCGAAAACCATCGACTACTTCACTTTTTTGATAATATTTTATTCGTCAATATGTATTTTATGCCAATTCTAACCGTGCCGGTTAGAACCATTGTTTGAAATATTGCGTTAAATTACATTTAATCGTACCCATAATTACTTTCACTAATATTTAAATAATATTTTAAACATCAAATCCAAATCTAAAGATAAAGTATTTTCGTAATTGAGTACTAACTTTGTAAATTAATAATAATACTTACAAATAGCACTTCATGTAGAACAAACTCTAGCTGAACATGCGAGGCAGACTGGGACATCCGCCCCATTAATTTCATCCAGTTTATTTATTTTTTTTTGTGTAAATGAGCAGTTTTTATGACAAAAATGACCTTCTTTCACCAGTTTTGACTTTAAGGAGGGGTCAGTCGTGTTGTTGACAAAATGAAGGTCTTTCGGGGAATGCACTTTTGGAGAAAACGCATCACTTACCCCTCAAGGGTCAATATGCTCATTTTTTCATAATTATATTTTTCATTGTCCACAATGTGGACTCGACATGGTATTTGAACGCTAAGAATCAATTTGACGACTATTGTATTCATACTTCTGCAAAACTGCATCAAAGTTTTGCTCCGCAAAAACTGAGATCTCTTGGTTAATCGACGTTAAGCAGGGTAAGATAGCAATTTTGTAGGGTTTCTGGCACATTGGCTAATATTTGGTAAATATCCAAATATTACATATACACCACATAAACCGTTATGCTAACAACTTATGGGTTTTGATAATCAGTTTATCAAAAACTTAGATTTTCAATTATCTAAGCAAACCCACTACCACATCATCTTAACACAATTCCATTATATTAACAGTTTTTGACGTTTGATGGTGTTAAAATAACGCTTATGTGGTGTTATTTATTCACGCATATTTTCTGGCATTTCTTTCTTTCTTTCTTTTGGGTCGCATTGCTTGAATTAGGTTATGAAAAATGTCCCGATTGCTTTCGGGACCGGTATATTTACGAGGAAGACTAGTGCTGAACAGTCATGTCGGTTATTTCGAATCCTTAACTGTCATCTCAACTTTGTATTGCGTTTCTGGGATAATAATTATTTCATCATTTGCGTTATAAAACGTATATCGTGTATTGCGTGTTTCACGCCGCACCTGGACCGGCTTGGAGTCGGATCCCGGTTCGGTAACACGCGATAGCTTCAAATCGTATTTTGAACTGGCCAGATCCATATGGGCGACCGGTTTCCAGACGATTGAAATGCTGGTTGCATCCGATTCAATCTTAATCTCGTCGCAAATGATCGAAGAGGGACGCGTCCAAAAAAGTTGATCCGTCTCACCCCCATAAAATCGCCCCTTGGTACCGTTGCGGTAGGGTCGAGCAATCAGTTTATATTGCGTGTTGGGTTCTAAATCGACGGCACGGTATAAAATGTCAGTTGGGCTCCGTTGAAGCTCGATAATTTTACCAACCAGCTGACCTATTCCCGGGTAACTATTTACAAGGACTTCAATGTCGTCTGCGCCGTCGGGTTTGGTTATCTTCCACAGGACCGATGTATCAGTGACTTATCAGGTGTTCAAAAAAGGGCCCGGGCACTGGAGAAAACTAATACATCGAAGTAAAGTATTCATGTTATTAAAAGTAGCTTAGTTTTAAATTACAGGTGTCGCCAAGTAAAAATAAATTTCTTTCTCGGACCCGCATGGTCCCCCCTTAAGTTCATATGGTAAGTGGGATTTGCAGTGTATCCCAATTGCGCATGTGAACGTTTCTAACCGAAATCATGTAGTTATCGGTATATTTATCGATTTTTTCTTGAAACAAAAATTACAAAAAAATATTTAAGATATTTTGAGATCCATCAAGAACCTCTCATTCGTAAAAATCTTGAATTTTACCAATCGTCGGGCCCTTTTTCGCCCACCGGCCTTCATTCTGATCAATAATTCTCGATTTTCCCATTTTTGGCATACTCACTTCACGTTCTGTTGCTTCAACGCGCTTGTTGCCTGATATGGGCGTGATTTTTATTTTATATTCGGATTCCGGCACCAAGTTATCATCTGGGCCCAGTGTTAATGTATAGGCCTCATTTCCATTCTCATCCACGAAACTGTTAACCTCATCCGCCGTATCAATCTGTCGGATGATGCTCTTCTGATCCGATTTTGAGTTCTTTTCGGGCAATTTAATTGCTTCGACCATGAAAAAATCGGCATGGCCATTATTCAAGCTCCAATTGGTCGTAATTCGCGCACTGGTCACATTCATTTTAATATCGGTTATTTTCACAACCGGCGGATCCATATGAACAAAGTCCTTCCAGTAGGCCCAGTCCGAATAGATCTGTAATTAAAGGGCGACAAATGGACGTAAATAACAAAATAACATAATGACTTTTAATAAATAATTAAAAAGAGTTTTCGTTATTTGTTACTTTTTTCAATTATCTAGCAATATTATCCATAAAGCCCGTAGACGTTAAAAGCGAACTGAAAATGACTGGAGGCAATGTTAAAAAACACAAGCTCATTTTCGGTTTCACATTACGCGGTTTCAGATTACGCGGTTTCACATCGCGACTCCTAATTGGCCGTAGTCTGAAATTAAGACTGAGTCACCATAAGGGCTGTTTACGGCATCACTCGAATCAACCAAAGAGACACCTCAAAGACAACGTAGGTTTTCAGTTCGCTTTGAACGTCTACGTGCTTTATATACACGAGGTACGTATTAAGGGCAGGTTTAGAGTTTTGAATCACCGACCCTTATTTTGAGAAATATTATTTGTATCGGAAAAAGATCCTTATTTAGCACACACGACCCTTATCCAGCAGGCCCTTATTATGACCTCCTTTATAGCATTTATCCACCGTACAAGTCACGTTACTGTTTTTTACTATTATTTCATCAAAAACTTCTTATAACATAATTAAACAACTTTTAAGTAATTTAAACTAGTAATTAAAATAATTCTGTTTGGTTACTTTGGCTCCCTCCCTGTGGTTTGCTTTTGGTGCGGACACGTGATCGCCCATAGTACTCATAACCCAAGGGCAAATTTTTGAATTCAACTTCGCGATCAACGACCCCGTCTTGTCGCCACTTTTTAATGATTTCTTTGGTGGATGGATTCACTTGCTCAAGTTCGACCTCATGAATAACCTTTTTCGACATACTTTTATCCATCCAGAGTGTGATACCCCCTGGTTTTTCCGAAGCTCGAATAAAAGTGGGCCGCGGGGGCAGTGGGAGCGAGTCTGGCTCGACATCTGGCGAATTGGTCGGGGCCGGCGTCGACACCGGTTCCCGGTTGTCTCGGAAGGGATTTGTGACGTTACAGCCCGCCTGGTAAAATATAATTTTACTCATTTGCTTTTCTAAAGTGTGAAAGGACTCGAGAAGGAAAACATTGCGCCGCTTGGGCTGTGTTGCCATTGCATAAAGTTGCTCGGAATCAACCCGGGTTCCAATACCAATAACAGTCACTGTGAGTTTGGTTGAGAAACTAGGTTCAAACAAGTTTTTGCTAATTTACTTAATGTTAACTTCCTTAGGTAGGTGGTTATGTTAAAAACACAAGCTTGTCAGTTGGTTTTCTATATTTTATGCGTATTTAGATGTCAATTCCAAGTTCTAATAAGATGAAAAAATTAGGTTTTTTTATAAAGCACGTTTCACTTCAATTTGAACTGAGTAGGTTAAATAAAAAAAAGGAGGCGGCAATCGTAGCTACGCGTAGTAAGCAAATTGTTGTATTTAAAAGATGCATAGTGTCCGTGAGGAGTTTTTTCATTGGTTTTGTTGCTGGTGCGCAACGAGACGATTCTGATTGCCGCCTCCTTTTTTTTATTTAACCTACTCAGTTCAAATTGAAGTGAAACGCGTGTTATATAATTTTCGGTCTAAACATATCAACCGTAACTGTAAGTAGCGGATAACTATCGTGAAGGGCCTTGGCGGACTCGCGTAGCTCCAGCGTGTTGTCATCTTCGCCATCCGTCAAAAAGTAAAGGAAAATGGGCACATTTGGCCGGAGGCCCTTTTCAGGTGCCAATTGATTTTTAACAACTTGTTGAAGTGCCTTGGCAATTTTTGTGCCGCGCCCTTTATATTCCATTTGGTTGATTTTGGTTATCATACTGTGTGCCTCGTCCAGCTCGTTGAGCGTGAATATATTGTTAAACATATTATTGAAAACGGAGAGTCCGACGTGTATGGCATCTGGGCCAATTTTCATTTCTCGGACCAGCTCCCGGAGCCAATTGACCATAACATTAAAATTCGGCTTAGTGACCGAATTCGACGAGTCTAGCACAAATACCAGGTCAACCGGACTCGTGATATTATCACAAATAGTCGGCCCAAACGTGCAATTTTGAATATCGGGCTGGCATGGGGGCGGAGGCGCCTCACAGGGCGGATTTGGGCACGAGGGCGGCTGCCCACGAATGAGCTTTTCGGCCCACTCGGACCAGACATTGCGCAGCTTGGTGCGCACTCGTAATTTATAGACACGCGTTGAATCAAAACTCTGTTGGGTATATTCGGTGCGGGTAAAATCGTTCTGGTCCACNNNNAATGAGGTGACCGTGACGACATATTCCTCATTGGGCTTGAAGTACTGCGATTTTGTCGTGAAAACAGAATACTCGTCCTTTTTGATTTGGCGAACGTCGATGATATTGGTCGGATTTGATTTTGGCGCGATTGTAATATCATAAAATTCGATTCCACCACGAGCTGGCTCAAATGAAACTTGCATCTGTAATAGGATGTCCAACCGAGTTCAATTAAAAAAATTGTAAGATAACTGCCCTGGGTGTTGGCGGAAAAATGACGAAATATTACATTTCTCTTTAATAAAATTACTCGGTGCACGATAACTGCGTAGACAAAAAAATGAAATATTATAAAAACTTGACCAAATATTTCAATCTTCGTAAATAAAATTACGGAGTGTCTCCGCCATCCAAAAAATTACATTTCGGCAAGATCACTGCTCGCAAGAGAACCTCAAGTGAGGCATAAACACTTTTTGATAACTGGTTATCATACATGGTTATCTTACTGGTTATCATACTGGTTATCATGCATGTAAAGGTAGATGATTATACAAAAACTAGTAAATTGTATGTCTAATGAGTGGGCACCCTAAACTGTAGTGTACCAAAATTAACTTCGAGATTTTGAACAACATCGGGCTGGGTCCAAAAGTCGAGTTCCTTTGACCTTGTGCCCATTTGGCCGTTTGCGATCGAGGCGATGGTCATGATATAGTGATTGCCGGGCTCCAGCCGCGGTATCGTAACAACATCTTGTGCGCCCGAAATTTCATTATTGAAAATGATATTTTTGGATGACTCGATTGATTGCGGCTCGTGTAAAATGTGGAGCACCTCAACTTGATAGAATTCGGCATCTGGCGAGCGGTCAAATTGAACCGTGGCCGATGTGGTTGTTATTTCAACCTGTCGTAAATTGTGGGGCGGCACGCCACGATCGGACCGGAATTCGATCGGCTGGGTGCCGGCCTCTTTATCACCTCGGTAGGTAATTATTTTCACTTCGTAGATAGTTGAAGGCTTTAATCCGTCAAATGTCGCATCATACTTTCCACCAAAAGTGGCATTACTGCCTGCGGAAAATACCTTTTATAGTGTTTTTTTAGATTTTTGACTAAGGTCGAGAAAAGATAAATGCAGAAAAAAACGTTTGCTAAAAAATTATTTGCTAAGACAAATAAGACCGGTATTCATCATTTCAAGATTTCTCGAAAAAAGATTTTCTCAAATTGATACGGGATTGAAACCGGGAATTACATTTTTGGGATATTTTACAATTGCTTAAACCGGTAATTACAATTTTTGGATATTTTAAAATTGCTTAAACCGGTAATTACAATTTTGGGATATTTTAAAATTGCTTAAACCGGCAAATCGTATTTCAAGACTCCCAAAGACCGATAAAAAATGACACAAAGTATCATATGAAACGTTCAATCATCAAAAATGTTTTTTTTTTTCTGAATACAGTCTGTACTCCCATATAAAATGTGCCACATTTCACAAACGGATTTTTTTATCTTAAAAAACGCTACCTTTGCTTTTTCAACAATGCGCTCTTTATAGTAGTCGCCATTTTTCTCACGCAGTGTCAAATTGAATTTATCGTGGCCGCCATTTTTCGGTGGGTCAAAATAAATATCAACTTGATGGTTGGCGCGCGAATCAACGCGCGTATTCGTCGTCACCGTTAGCGCGTCAACGGCGTTGGGCATCGTCCAGGCAAAAAGATACGGATGGGATTTTCCATTGTTGCCGTTGCGCACTCCTGAAACCTTTATGGCATACTGGGTGCCGGGTTTTAGTTTCTTTACCGTTGCTTCGTTGATTCGAATTGGCAAATTGTCCCGGTACAGATTTGAATTGTGGGATAGGGTGTCTGCAACTTCAGTCTCGGAAATGCTCACTCTATACTCTTGGGCTTCGGGTACTGCACCCCATTTCAACTAAAATTCGGATTTTAACCCATTGATCAAAATTGAACGCCTCGATTTATAAAAAAGTCCAAATTTAGGTGTTCACAATCTATAAAGTTATGTCATTTTCAGAAAAAAAGCTAAAATTGGGTGTTCAAAAACGTTTTTAAGGTTATCTAAAGAAAAAAGACTTTTTTCCCAAACCTATTTAATTACAAGGTCCTATGAGTTGACAAAAATGAGTTAAAAGCCGTGAACACAGGCTGCGCATTTAACCGTACAAAAGTAGTTTTAGAAGCCTGATTGGGCAATTCGTCTTGAAAATTTGGTCACGAATGATTACTTAACGGATCCTGTAGGCGTTAATTTTTGGACTAGAAGTCACAGCCTAAAAGGGAAGGCCCGAAAGTGACGGTTAACTACAGACGGGAGTTCCGTCACTAGACGCTTAATGATCGCACGGTTAACTGCACAGCATGAGTAAAAAAAATGCAAGATTACCGCACAGTGTATATATACTTAAAATTACCTTTATTGTGTCGTTGGTTGATGAGATAACCGTAAGATCGGTTGGTGCTTCGATATCTAACATGCTCGTATTAGTGTCATTCATTCATTTTTTTCAAAAATTATAGATTTATTTATAATTTCGATTCATCGCGCGTTCTTTTTTTTTAGATATCTAATATACTTGTGTAATAATAATTTATAGGAAACTCAATATATTAGTAATAAGTCTAGTCTAGTTAGTTCTACTTCTACGCGTAGCTACGTTATTAGTAATCATCTGATTAGTAATAATTAATTAATAATAAGTAGTTTTATAAATTTTCATGCAAGATCTTTGGCAGGCTTTTTTCGACATGCATAAAGCCGCCATTAAAAAATTCATGCATTTTTGAGGCACTTTCAAATTGATTTTTTTTTTGGAGATTCCGTTAACTCTGCACCGTGTTATGTGCACCAAAATAAGCATAAAACTTGTCTGTATCTCAAAATTATTACAATTTATTTTTTTTTCAAAAAAAAGTCCAGGTTTTACACCAATTAAGGACTTTGGAAATATATGTCCGGGAAAAATATCTTTGGAACGTTCACAAATAACCCTTTTTATGGCAATTCATCCCCTTAGAGTATGGTATGTCAACAAATCAAAAGACTAAAGCGTCCCTAATGGAAGAAAAGACTATACATTTACTTCCATTTTTTGTCATTCTATTAACAAACCAGATTTTACTTCAACTTTTGGGCACATAAAACGGCGTGCAAATAAATTATCAAGGCTATACGACCAAGTGGTTTTGTGACAAAAAAAAAATCAACTTGAAGATGCCAGTTTTAGGGTTGAAATTTTAATAGAGACATATCATGTTTTTGAATCTGAAATTCTTAGTACTTTTTTTCAGTCGAACGAATGCAAAAATACCCTATATTTGAATAATTCGATTACGTACCATTTTCTAAAATAGAAAAGAAAAGATTATTGGAATTTGTCAGTGTACGATCCGCATGGTGCAACCATTCACAATAAAACAAAAAATAAATTTTTAGCGTACTTGAATTTTTGACAGTATTTTTTTTTTATTAAAAGTTTTGCTTTCAGATTTTATTTTATCTTACTGCATCCACTTTTTGGTAAGAAACAATAGATACAAATTGTGGATTTCCAAACTCACGAAAAACGGTGTGCGATGACGCTACACCATACCACAAGATGGCAGCGTTTTGTTAAAATTGGCGCGAAACCAAATCTGAAAGCTAAATTTTTATCTAACATTTATTTCTCTGTCCCCGACATCTGTTCAAGTATTCAGCTGAAAATTTGATCTGAGAGTATAATTCATATATGTTTTTTTACGAAATTGGTTTAACCCTATTTCGAATATCTCAAAAAACAAATATCTCATTCACTTATATTACATTTTGTTGAGATATCCGAAAATAAGGTATCATGAAATATACAAGATTGCTCCAATTTGTTCCCCTTTTTTGATGAAAAAAGACAAAAATTTATTTCGTGGAATAAATTTTTTGCAAAAAAGTTATCACAATTATTTTGTTGTTTCAGAGACCAACAAAGAATTTACAACTTTTTTGCTGTTAGTAAGTGATTTTAAACCATTGTTCAAAATTCGATTTTCTTCGGGTGGCATGTCCTAAAAGTCATCCGAGCAAAAAATATTAGAAAGAAGCAATGTCAAAGAAAGTTCAGTGGGGTTAAATTCTCTGGTTTGACCGGTTGCAAGCGTAAGAACTGGCAGCTCATTTTTTAAGAAGGCCTCAAAAATTCTCTTTTCAAAAGCAGTTTTGTGGCAACAAATTTGTAAAATGGTCCGAAAATGGGGAAATAGTGAAACTTTTGCTTGAAATAGTAAATGGCGCATAGTTGCGCGTTAACTGATCAACCCGTGTATTTACCGTGTTTAAGAGCTCAGACTGTAGGGATTTGAGCTAACGTCATGTGATTTTTAACGCTCTTTTGGCATCACCGCGGCAATGTGAGCTCCAACACACGGTATATTTTGGAAGATTTTTTTTTTCATTTTATGTCGTCATCTTCCAGTCGACCTTATTTAATAATTAGGACCTAATAGGAAATCATACTTGGTCAACCTTGATTTTAAACTCCGAAATGAACTTTCTCTGAAAATAGCCTCGTACAATTAGATCATATTTAATGTCCAAACGTTTCCCTGTGTTTGAGACGCTACAACTACATACATTTAAACTTTACCCAAACTGGGAAGGTCATCCGGGGATGGAAGGCCATCCTGGATGTAATAGATAGTATAGTGCTCGTTTATGTAATCAACGATAATATCCTCAACATCGTCATTAGCTGGAAGAAAACAAATAGTTACGATGAAGAATAGTTACGCCACAAAACATCTTCAACACAAATTGTGTGAATTTGATGTTTTGTATTGTGCACCAGCTCAATTAAGAGAATCAGTCAATATGGAGAATATGGCTACTTTGGTCAAAATTTTCACTTTTTTTGATTTTTGAAAATTTGTACTACGTATCCGAATTAGCCATGTTCTCAATTGATTATTCTCTTAATTTAACTTGTGCCGTTTTGCGCGAAATAAATGGAGATAGATGCAAATTAATATCTGACATAAATTGGAATTTTCATGAACCAATATTTGAAAGTAGCTATTCTCTGGGATTGTGGTATTTTGGCGACCATTTAGGGTCCCCAAACCTAAGGGTGGTTTGGCGGGAAAGCATGCCTAAAATACCATTTTACGACCATTTGGTCCCGAATTCATGTTTTGCACAACAGTTGGCGACCAAACTTGTGGTCACGAAAATACCCAAAAACAAGTTTTTTGACCGCCAAAAATGGTCGCTAAAATACCCTTCACCATTCTCTGTGTATATAATCAATTCTAATAAAACAATAATTTTAAATTTTAATAAAATTTCGTTGAAATCCGTTTTCTGACAGTATATTCCTTTTACTCACCTAACTCCATACATTTCAAGAGTCATGGTAAACGCCAAAAACCATGCATTTTAGCTGTTTGCAGCCATGAAATGGTTTCTATGCGTATGAAAATAAATATAAATTATTTGTTAGAATTTGATCAATTCATTCCGGACTGAGTCAAATGAATTTGATAGTGTATATGTGTTTTTCACGAACGAGGCATTGAGTCCAGTTTTTTTTTGTGTATGAAAAAGAGCCAAATATTTTTTTGCCTGTTTAACCCACCCGAGCACTTTTATTAAATTTGTTTTTCCACTAACGATGCATAATCTTTTCCAGATTTGTTTTATTTTTTTCTTGTTAGTTGTGGATAATCACTGTATTAAAAAAACTATGAGAAATATAACCGCGGTTAACCGCGTACTTCTGATTTTTTTTCTCGATTTCTTTACATGATAAAAATTATATCATTTCAAATCGAGGCTTCATAAGGTATTAAATTGATAAACATGCCAATCGAGTATGCTTAAACTTTATTTTCTGCAAAAGACCACGAATCCGAAAAATAGGCCCTTATACTCGAGTGGGTTAAAAAGACTCAAAAAATAGGCAAGAGACGATGCATTACAAGTATGCACATGTCAAATGCTTTTTACGAACCAAATTGACGTCTTAGTCTAATCTTGGGAGTGAAGTATGAGCGCAATAGATTTGCTCTTGCATTTGCTGAAGCAAAAATATAAATTACGGCCGTAAAGGTTAAAATCGAAGTAAATATTTTTTTCGTGTTTTGGCATTAAAAAGCTGGATGATTGTTCTCTCCTTCTCAAATGCCTAAAATTTTATCGACCATGGAGTGTATATGGAAAAGATGATCAGAACCGAAATAAGAAAAAAAAAATGGGGAAAATAATTACAAGGGGGTAACTTACCAGTATAGACCGTCTGTGCAACTACCTCGGAAGAAACGCCTCCCGATTTGGCAATTGCTTTAATTATATAGTCGGTCCCGGGTTCAAGATTCGGTTTGTCAAAAGTGACGACATAAACCGTTTCGTCCTCCTTAAACTCCATTAATTCCGTATCGACCGGAATCGCGTCCTGGCCCGGCTCTAGCACGCCACCAGGTGGTTTTTTGTAAAGATTAATCTCAAACTCTTCCGCGCGGCCACGCTTCGGCGGGTAGAATTGAAAACGAATTTTGTCCCGGAAGGCTTGAGTCTGACGAATTTGATGAACTTTCTCCGGTTCTTAAAAAAATAATAATAATTTTAAAATATGTTTTGAAGGAAGTTGTTTGTTCTCCGCAACATATTTTTTTATGAACGAAACCTAAAAAACGTCGTATACATCTCCCGTGTTTATGCGTCAGTTATCCTCAATTCTAATTTTAATTTTTAACCTCTCAACACAGTCACTGGATACTTTTTCAGCTAAAAGCTTTACATGTGATTTTTTAAGTCGATTGGTTTCATGAAATTTTCGGAATTCNGCCACGCTTCGGCGGGTAGAATTGAAAACGAATTTTGTCCCGGAAGGCTTGAGTCTGACGAATTTGATGAACTTTCTCCGGTTCTTAAAAAAAATAATAAAAATTTTAAAATATGTTTTAAAGGAAGTTGTTTGTTCTCCGCAACATATTTTTTTATGAACGAAACCTAAAAAACGTCGTATACATCTCCCGTGTTTATGCGTCAGTTCTCCTCAATTCTAATTTTAATTTTTAACCTCTCAACACAGTCACTGGATACTTTTCCAGCTAAGAGCTTTACATGTGATTTTTTGTCGGTTGGTTTCATTAAATTTTCGGAATTCGGTCATTATTTACCCAAAAATTAAACTAACGAATAAGCGTTCTTCAAGTCAATGTGTTCACAAAGCCTTCCAAGAAATATGTTCGGAACTTAACAATACAATTAGGACCCTAAACAATTTTTACATATTGTATACTGGAAAAGGCACAACTTTAAAATGGAGAAATACGAAAACGGAGAAATCCAAAAACGGAAAAATCCGCGAACGGAGAAAATTTTCTACGCTTTCAGGTTTCTCCCTTTTCGTATTTCTTCATACTAAGGTTGTGCGCTGAAATTTTCAGCGTGAAAACCGTGTCTGAAAAATAATATTGATGATGTTCTAGAAAAAGAGCACTCTACCTGTTGAATACAATATCTGCTCAGTTGGCTCCGAAACTCGATCATACTTATTTTTCGACAGCATGACTAAGTTGTATTTTGTGCCGGGCTCGAGGGCCTCGTCAATTGTAAACTCCATACGATCGGTATAGAGCTTTTGGGGAATGTCAATCTTTTCATAAATTTCTTCCCCGTCCAATGATTGAATTTGAATCATATAGCTCTCGACGGCTGGGTCCGTATTCCAGGCAACTTTTATACTCAACGGTCCCGTTTCGGTCACTTGGACATCTGTCGGAATGGGCGCATCAAGGCTGCGCGTTTTAATACGGCGCACCTCGGGCACCGACTCTTTGGGGCCCGAAATCGCTACTACCTTAACTTCATATTCCGTATCGGGCTCCAATATGATACCATTTGCTTGCGAAAAGATTATTTCATTATTGATTTCGCTGATGTCATCTGTTGAGTACGTACGAACATCAATGACTTAATCCAGGGTTCTCATTGTTTCGAAATTGTGTCTGAGTAAAATGCTAAATTTAGTTTTTGTACACCTTTCCAGTATAAAATTGACTTTTTTTAAAATGCATCAAAAACCGGCCGGTAAACTGGACCCAAATTAGAATAACCCGAATACGATATTGCACAGGGTGCGCCGTTAACCAGTCTATTTGACGTTAACCGGCAGGTTTTCAAAAAAATCAGTGCTGGTTACCGCGCACCCTGTGTATTCAATATCTCGATCGATAATATACCGGTGCCAGAGCGGAAAACTCGGGAAATTTGATGCGACCAGGAGGAATTGTAACACAAAATAAGTATTTGGGGAAAAGACGTAGCTTACCGTATGGGGACGCTCAGACTGCAAGACTTTGAGCAATTTTCCTTTGAATTGTAACGCTATTATGACGTCACCGTTGCGGTCTGAGCGTCCCTATACGGTATATCTTGGAGTGATAAATTATAACCGCTTACATATTATTTCCCCGTTTCAGTTGCTTTTCCAGATATCTGATAATATCAACATGAAATAAAATAAATGAAACATCCAGAAAAAAAAACGCGGTCTTTTCAAGGCGAACAGTCTGGACAAAAAAAAAATTATTTAGAACCCTGAGCTTGATCATTGTCATATGATTCTTTACTCAACATATTCAAAGATACGCGATAAGAATCGACATCGTTCGCCCTAGGGGCTAATTTAACCATTGCTGATAACTCATCAGTCGTATCCTCAATAATATTGGGTATGGTCGGTCGCGTCCATAATGTGGTTGCCTGGGGCTCCATCGAAACCACCGCTTTATTTTCAATTTTCTTTACCGAAGACAGGCTAATGTCAAACTGCGTGCCCGGCTTGAGATTTTCAATCAGATAATTGCTCTGATCTTTTTCGATTGGAATCTTTAACTCGTCGACGCTGTCGTCCTCGGGTGTGGCCATTGTGAGCATGTAAGAATCTAAGCCTACCATTGGCTCCCACGTAATCTCAGCACTGCTCTCATCCTCGTCCACGATTCGCAGCCAGGATGGGGATAAGATTTTGTCATCACAGCCACCGTAGAAAAAGTTCACCTTTATTTTGCTCAGCGCACTATAAATATAAATTTTTAGTGCTGAAAAAGTTTTTTTAACCGTAGACCGTACAGCCGTATCCAGTGTTGGAAGCTTTGGGATGCGTTGGCCAGCGTCCAACCAACGCGTTGGGAACGTTAGGCGTTGGAGAAATTTTCTTCCCAACGCGTTGGGAGCGTTGGGCATTAGGGAAAAATTCAAGCGTTGGCCAACGTTACGGAAATTTGGAGCGTTGGCCAACTTCTCCAACACTGGACGTATCAAATGTGATACCGATTGTTTCAAACCCAAAAATGTTTTTCTAACGTTACCTATAAATGTCGGTTTTCAGATCGTCGGAATTTTTGTCGACATATGCAATATATTTCTCGTCGGAGGCCACATACGTGCCCCAATCGAATGGGTCGACTTCGAACTGATCTTCAAAACTCACAACAGAAATGTCAATATTTTTCTCGCGTAGCTGTTCGGCAGTCGCGGCCACCCTAAGCAACGAATCGCTCACAGTCCCTTCTGTTATGATAACCAGTTTTGCCTTTTTACGGAGATTTGACATTTCTTCCGCTGCCATATTTGGGATAATCGGTGTGTTTTCGAAATCGAACATTAAATCGCGAAATCCTCAAGATCGTTTTTAAAAGGGAGTTATTTATTTATGATACGTTTTGAGGTAACAATAAATGACGTACTGAGAGTGTCGCTTATAAGGTTGGCATTGAAAAAATCCACACAGATATGATGTTTTTAACGAGTATATCTTTTAACGAATATTTAGATATCTTCTTAACTCTCCGGAGCCAAAGTTTGTTGATTATTTGCGAAATGAGACTCATATAAATCGTATTATATCCAACCTTAGTTGCGTATCGAAAAAAACCAGTATTTTTTTTTAAAACTGTCTCACAAAAATTCAGTTAATCAAATTATTTTAAAATGATCCCATATGTTATGAAAACGGATGCGCAGTTAACCGTCTACCGACATTTTTTTAAAGAGGACCACCGGAAAAAGTGGACGGTTAAATTGCCATTATGACAAAACGCGTAATAGTGGACGGTTTACTACGCACCCTGTGTATATCTTCATAATCACATATTGCTACAAAATGAAAACAAAAATGCGCTCCCTAAGAAATACGACCTTTAGTTTGAATTTTGTCAGCAATTTCAAGGACTCGGTCCATTCCCAGTGCCAAATTTTGTTTTGTATTGGTTGCGGACGCCTTGAGTTGATTATCAATCATCTGTTTTAACTCCCGTCCGCGTTGTGAAGTGTCAAAGTCAATTAGTCGAAATGCTACTGCGTCGTATTTGACAATTGCAATTCGAACGCCGCTTAGGGAAGGCGTAATGTCATCCATAATTAGCTTTGAAATGGCACCCTTAACCCCCTCCATGATATTTATGGGACTTGACGGGTCAGCCATTTTTTGAGAGGAATCCACCAAGAAAATGATGTCTTGCTTGAAAAAAGATTTGAATTTTGTCATAATTCAATTTATCTTATTTTGTTAACATTTTTAATCCAAATCGCATTTCAAATTTACTATTCGGGCCCCAAATTACGGGGCATTTTTCTATGACAAAATGAACAAATAAACCCACGTTTCTGAGGGTATTTGCCAGTAGGGTGGATTTCCGAAAAAAATTTCATTGGCAAAAACAGGAAAACGTTTTTTATAAAAGTATACAGTCCTTACTTCCAAAAAAGGCGCTCCGATAACAGTAGACTTTTTCAAGAATCCAAAACGCTCTTATGGGAGTCAGGATTTTTAAAAGTTATAAATATTTTCAACTTTACGCTCTCGTGATCCTCATTTTAATAACTTTTCAAACAAAAATGTTTGTATTCAAACCCTAGCTGGGAAAATCCTGGACAGGAGTCAGTCGGGCAAATGTTGTCAGTCAGACGTTCCAGAACCATATTTTTCTCTGTTTCTAGTTCTTCAAAAGACTTCAAGTAGATAACGTCATCTTTAGCATGAACAATGGACTCGATTTCGGTCTTGTCGACGCCTCGGCCAACACCGACGACCTGAATGCTTCGAGCGATCGACTTTAGACGCCCGGCCGGTTCCTCAACCGGATCTGCTGATTTTCCGTCCGCAAAAATGATCACGTGTAATGGCTGATCGTTGAGATGTGAAAGTTATTTGAATGAGCGTTATCAAAATAAAAGTTCGGGTATGATATCTGCCAATTATCAATTAACAACACAAATGAAAATAAATCTGGAAACCAAATTAAGCCATATGCAAACGCAAAACCCAATAAGGCTACAAAGAAACTAAAAAATTATGTCAAACGTTCAATATTATTGCTAAAATTGGCAAAGTATCGCAAGCTAACATCAATCGACCGGGTAGCTGGGCAAATTGGCCACTTAACTGGTGACCTAAACTGGCTGTTTTTGACCGCCAATTTGTAACCCTCCAAAATTCAGAGTGAAAACTAATATTAAAGTTTAACAGTATGCACTACGTTTAGTCTGTTGTAGATCTCTGGCTTGTGACGACGTCGGCCTTTGTGAGCCTGACCAATTTCGCGAATTAACCCGTTGATACCATCACCAATACGTGTTCCTTTCCCTAGCGTGGTTAGTTTCAGGTCCAAAAGATCGCCGAGAATTTTTTGCTTATTTGAAAATTCATTTAGCGCGACAATCAACTTGAATCGCGCGGCAAACGTCGCCAGACCAAATTGCGCGTCCTCGCGGGACACCGTGAACTCTCGAATAAACTCACGAATAAACCCGACGACCGTTTCCAAATCCGAGACGGTCACAGTTCGCGACATATCCACCAAAAAGTAAATATCGGGTTGTGCCAATTGGCACATTTTGCTTTGCTCCTTGACTTTGGCTGGCGGACGTGGGATAGGGGCGGTTGCTATACAATCGCGACCCGAGGGACGGTTGGAGGCTTGAGACACGTCCTTATAACCGGCTTTGCAAACGCATTTGTAGCTCATCGACATTGCCACGCAATCTGCATCGGCGCTACAATCGTTTTCTTCACACGCATCACAAGCTTAATATTAAAATTTTGGTTTCGAAATAGTAAAATGGTTAGTATGGGTTAATTGAACTGTCCATTCAGTTGTCAATGTCAATGCTGATAATTGACAACCTGTTAACCCGCCACTTTTTGACAATTTTTGTGGCCGCTTCACTGACTTAAAAACATTCCCATTAAAAAACCTTAGGTACACAGGGTGTCTAGTTATCTTGTGAACTTGGTCCCCGAAAAGTCGCAAGATAGCCGGTTTGGCAAAATAAATGCTCATTGCGTGGGTGGAAGTACCGAACAGTTTTGCTGAAAAAACAGTGTACGAGCGGAAATTTCGTAAAATAGCTGCGAACCTTGAGACCCTGAATTCTTAAAAAGTCAAACAAACTACGTACATTGAACTTTGTTGGCATATCCAGGATCCCCATAAGACTTTAAATTTTCAAAAATCGTGCCCGCAATAGTTTTGAAGTTTGACGACACCAATGATTGGCCATCGGTAATAATATCCATTTTGGAATTGAAGACTGCCTGATCGTTGAATTCGGAAAAAGATATTTGTCGAATTTCAACCGTCGCAATTTCATATTCGTCGATAAAGTGAATCGCCGGTACCGCCTTTGACATTAACTCCGTCCAATATTTTACACTTCGTGACCCGGCAGAGTTAAACTCATTGCTCCACTCGACTGCCGACGCATTTTGCGGCGTAAATAGGGCAAATTGAATTTCTATGCAAGCAGCAGCTAAAATAAATTTTTATACAGTTGTATCGCCCACATCGTCACAAAAGTTCCGTCTATTGACCGATTTTGGCCACTATGACTCATGCGGTCGGTATCCCCATAACTTGACATTTTTTGTCGAACAATAATGCAATTAAAAAATCAATGAAAGACGTGATTTCATCAGGTCAGTTTATTCGAACATAAAAAAAGTTATTTTAAAATAATTAGAAACTTAATATTAGATAAAAAGAAATTTTCGTACGACAGCCGCTTGTTTTACCGTGTCCGTGCCGCGAAGTTATGCCGCAATAAACAACAAAAAAGCAAGCTTTACATTTCTGCGCTGGTTAACCCTCGCGCGACATGGCGTTGTGGTTAACTCTAATCATTTAAAATCTAGTAGACTTTTGGGTTAGGGTATGTCTTTAACGTTCACTTCGGACGTTCGAGTTCTAAATTATTCTCATACACCATTTTTCACTATTCTAGCCAAATAAAATGCCAATAAAATTAATGTCAACCTTCAGTTATAATAGAAAATGACAAAATTCATCGAAAAAAAAGAAAATATGTGTTTGTTTTGATTTTAAATCCGATAAAAAAATTTAGCGAAGCTAGATGCCATAATGAGTAACTTCTCGTCGGAACCACGGGCCATAATTGTAACTCTGACAAATTCGGCAACTTAAGCATGGCAAACTCATTGATTATATTGGTTTTGTTTTCTAGTATGTACGGGGTTCCAATTTAGACATAAAATATTGGGACGCGACTTATTTATCGCGACCCGTAATTTATTTTAAGAAATTAATACAATCCCTACGTCAACATCGTTACGATTTTGAATTATGCCGTCATTTCGTAACGATTTTGCGTCATCGGCTTTTTTACCTTTTAAATTAGTATTTCAAAAAGTTTTTTCTTATTAACTCGTCCACGTTTTTATGGGACGCCGGCGTCGCCCTTTTTCTTTCCGATAAATAAGTATGATAAGAACCACCGATTCCCAAACAAAAACTGCCGTTTCAAAAACGTAATTTCGTAACGATTTTGAGCGTAACGATTTTGTACGCGCCAAAACTTGAATTTCCGCAAACAGAACCCGTTAGAACAAAAAAACGCCAGAACACCGTTCTATGCTAAATTTCCATCACAAGAACGATCAGAACGGTCAAATAGAACGTTCTAACTCAGAACACAATATAACGTTCTATTTTACATTCTGCCCGAAATTTCAGAACTACATCGAACAATCCGCAAAACGATATGTCATTTTTTGTTTTGTCCAATAAATCGCTTTTGATTGTTTATTTTAGGGCTTTTACATTAAAAGCCAAGTTATTTGACCAATAGAATCGAACAGGTATCAAACAATAAAGATATAAGCGTTTGTTATTTACATTTGAATAACCGTAAATTACAGGTAAAAGAACAACGAACAAAAAAAGTTAAAATAATGTCGATCGAAACCCAGACTAATCCGTAAGTTCTGCACAAAGATTACAACTCGTGATTAACGGCTTGCGATTCGAAAATATTTCTTTGTTCTTATCTCGCCGGGTTAATTATTTGTTGAATAGGTTTGTTTTTTATACAAATGCATATCCATATTTATCTGTCGTGGTTTTCGTACTTTGTAAATGTGATGCGAAATAGCGATTACATCACGATTACGATGACAATTACGCAGTGTGATAGGATTCTTATCTTATCGTTCCATGATTAACCCGTTACTAAAATGTTTTTGTATAGTTATTATATTACTACACCAAACTAAACCTTAAAATATCCTTAAAATTCAACTGCTCCTAGCGTAACTCAAAAATTTTGGGATTCGGATGAATTGTAACGCATAACTCTGTATTTGAGAAAAATGCGTAGGTTAGCCCATATATCTTTGACTATTAAAATATTACCTCCTCCATACCATTTTCCCGTTTTTTTGTAAAATAAATTGTGAAAAAGCGGGTATGGATAAAAATTTTCGACCAGTTCTAGCATTGGAGTAAAAACCAGTTCAGATTACACGTTATTCACGTTATATCAATAGTAATTGTTGCTAATTGACAAATAGTAATTGTGTAACTTTGCAATATTGTTTTAACAAATTAATTGGGAGCAATCTTATTGCACTTTTGGTCACAGGGATTATAAGAGTTAAGAAGTTAAAAATCTTCAATTATATTAAAAAAAACGTAAGTAATATCTAGTACAAGGAAAATGATGTTATATAAACATTAATTTAGACTTGGGAAAATTTTAACCATTTGACAAAGTAATTTGAAAATAAACATACAACATATATTTCAATTAATTTAAGAAAAAAAAACGGCTCGAAAAACATGTGCTATATAAAATAAAAATAAAGAATATTCGCAGAATGAACTGCCCTCTGATCCGTAAGCTGTTTATATTAAGTTTACACGAGATCCGAATACGTGCATATTTGGGCCACAGTGGGAATCAAGATATTCATCTTAACTCTTTCGCGCTTTTTTTTTTGAAAACGCAAACAAATATTTCGTAGCCAGTTTCTCAACGCATCTAATGTCGATTAATGCGATAAAATTCTAACTACGCACACGGCACCATAAAAATAGTTTGAGATTTAGGTTTTAATCTAGGCGACTTAAGAAGTTTTTGTTTGATCACTTTAGAATTTAATGATGTCGAATTTAAGCACGGGATTCGACCTGGTCTAAATGGTCGAAATTTTACCTTGTCGAAATTTCATCCGCCAATAGTGACCGTTTTTTAGTCTCCACATCAAAGTCCAATATTGTTGGGGATCACAAAATAGTCTGTATTATTTTTTACATTGATTAAAAAGTAAAAAAAATGCTTGAGTTATCTGTTGTTTTATTTAACCCTAGCCAGTCACATAAGATTACAGTCGCGACGGCATATACCCAAACAGAAATTAAAGGAAGAAATGCATTTAAAACGAACACGTTTATGCAAGACTGAAGTGTTAATTTGCAACAAAACTCTACAGGGGCGCCAAATAAGGGTCCGTTTCATGCCTTCAAAAACCGGCCCTTATTTGGCCAATGTTAAATTAGGTTATTTTAGTGTTATAACTTATAAGCTTACATAATTATGATTTTTTTTTTTGCTTATGAGATTTATTCAAAATAATTTATCATCTCAAAAATTAAATTTGCGTTTATTTCAATTTTTATTAATTCTATCCATGAGCGGGTCTAAAAACTAATAAAAGTATTAATGAGAAACAATGGTAAAGTCAGTGATATCTAGTTGGAGCAATAATTTTTTAAAAAGACCATTATTTAGCTAAGCCCTTTATTTGACACAGCACGTTATTTGGGAATGCCAACACTTACTTGGCGACCCCTGTAATAGCATGTTTTTGTTTCCACAAAAAAGTTTTTTC
>SCLG01000077.1:137186-155580 GCA_004367875.1 Oikopleura albicans
ACTCTTTCGCGCTTTTTTTTTTCAAAACGCAAACAAATATTTCGTAGCCAGTTTCTCAACGCATCTAATGTCGATTAATGCGATAAAATTCTAACTACGCACACGGCACCATAAAAATAGTTTGAGATTTAGGTTTTAATCTAGGCGACTTAAGAAGTTTTTGTTTGATCACTTTAGAATTTAATGATGTCGAATTTAAGCACGGGATTCGACCTGGTCTAAATGGTCGAAATTTTACCTTGTCGAAATTTCATCCGCCAATAGTGACCGTTTTTTAGTCTCCACATCAAAGTCCAATATTGTTGGGGATCACAAAATAGTCTGTATTATTTTTTACATTGATTGAAAAGTAAAAAAAAATCTGTTGTTTTATTTAACCCTAGCCAGTCACATAAGATTACAGTCGCGACGGCATATACCCAAACAGAAATTTAACGAAGGAATGTATGCATTTAAAAAGGAACACGTTTATGCAAGACTAAAGTGTTACTTTGCAACAAAACTCTACATGGCTTCAAAAACCGACCCTTATTTGGCCAATGTTAAATTAGGCTATTTAAGTGCTTACATAATTATCATTTTTTTTTACTTATTAGATTATCCGCGACCCCTGTAATAGCATGTTTTTATTTTCACAAAAAAAGTTTTATTCTTCGGATCGAAAAAAATATTAAGCCAGATATCGTCATTTTTCTATTGGCCCAAATATGAAAATTTAGAATACAAAAGCGAGAATCAGTTCAAACCCGGTAGTTTCATAACTAAACCGGATATCGGAAGATTTTCAATTCACGGCATATCTTGGGAAGATCAAGAGTCTTCATTCAAGACATTCCTTAGGGTAATTGATAATTATAAACATTGTTTGAGAATACTTAAAAAGTATTTGTAATACTTAAAAAGTAAGTATTTGTATGTTTTTTAATGATTTATATTGCACAAGAAAAACTCGAAAAAACAAATAAGAAACATAAAAAAACAGTCTAGGCCAAAGAAAAATCACTAAGTCGAGTGGTACCGTTAGTTGAAACTTAGGATTACAAAAGATTTTACATGTTTATCTGAATAATAATGCTCTTGCTAGAAGTTTGAGTACTATGGTTTACAGGGTATATCAAATATGTATATAAATATATGCTTTGTATTCTACTTTATTCATAATATTATCTCACCAGACACTTCAATTTGTGTTTATGTAAGACATTTAATCCAGAAAAGCTAAAAAGTTACCCTTCCGGTGAACCACCGATTACCTAGTCTGTTAGCATAAGTAAGTAGGACGTGGGCGGAAACCTAAATTTAGTAAAGCCCGAAAAGTGTCCGATGTGTACCGGCAATTTAACCAACATAGCTGGTGTTGACATATGTGATTAGGTGGTGTAGCTTTAAGAATAATTTTATTCTCAAAAACCCCATTATGAACAAAAGTTACAATAACTCATTGAAATTTTGCCCAATAAAAGCAAAAAGAGTGTATTACCGTGTGCAAATGATTTTTGACAAGAAGATTTTCGAAACCAAAATTTTTTTGAAAAAAAAAATACTCAAAAAGTTTTTTTTTACATAACAAAAGAATTAGTTTTGCCCAAAACGATTCAAGATCGTCTATAAATATCGCCACCGAGTGATAGCGCTTTATCGAAAAATATGCTTCCGTGAAGCAAATGGAACTTTTTTTGCACCAAATGGTGCTGAGTAATATGAGGTAGATAAACTACGAATATAAAACCCAGTTGAAGCAAGATAAGATAACTACATACAAGTTTCCATGTTTTGAACTTATCGGACTACTTGGGCCTAGCAGAGTGATTTTGCGTTCGTTTACGCCAACGAACCCGATATCTTATTAGACAAGAACAAATCTGCGACTATTACAAAAAATATATCTATGACGAAAAGAACTTGCTAATTATGTCACTATAACCGTTTGGTACTAGTAATACTGTATAGCTGTTAAAAATAAATTGAGACAAGATAGTTATAAGGTCACGTCTAGAAGAAAAAACTGAAATATTATCAAAATAAATCTACATAATGTATGGGTATGAGGTCAAGCCAAAATAACTGATTTGATCTTAATGTAGTCTAAAAACTGATTTATAAAGTTATAGACGTTTTTTATAGCATATTGGGAAAAAATTGAAAAAGACATGATTTTATAGTGTAAAAAGTCATGATTATTATGAAAAAAAAATGGGCGATAGGGGCTTTCATCCGAAAAAAATTGAAAAAGACATGATTTTATGGTGTAAAAAGTCATGATTACTATGAAAAAAAATGTGCGATAGGGGCTTTCACCCGAAAAAAAGTGAAAAAGACATGATTTATATTGACAAAAACCTGACTTGACTTTAGTGCAAAAAATGACCAGACCTTAATGCAAAAAATTGACCTGACCTTAATGCAAAAAACTGACATGACCTTATAAAAAGCCACACCTTTTGACCTTTTGGCATTAGCGTAATAGTTAAACTGAATAAACACAGTAACGTTCGGGTAATAAAGAATTTTAATATTCGTACATTAACCGCATTTATAGGTTATGGCGATCAGATACATCCCGATGCGGCACGTTGGTTAATTATACCATAATTCAAAAGTTTCAAAATGGGAAGTATATCAAGAAATTCACGTCGTGGTTTTATTCAGGAACGTCATATTCATCCGTTTCTCACGGAATACTGAGCTATTCTGTTCAAGGTTACAAACATGCAACTAAAAAAAACTATGTTCGTCAAAAAAAAATGTTCCAAATTGGGAACATGAGAAACACAAATCAGATTTGAAATTGTAATGGATCTTTCACTCGAGATTGCGGACAAAAAAAGTCACTTGTCACACTTATCTGCCCAACGTTTCACTGGAATCGTAACTGATAACATTTCTTTATTATTTATTTTATTTTTTGTTATATAAAGTAATCTTCTGTATCTTGAAAAATTATACATGAAAAATATACAAAATGTTAATAAGTAGACCTTTATTTCGGATCCTAGAGTATGAGGTAAAATAAAGTGTTTGGCGCTTTTCTCGTTTTAAGGTTATTAACTCCCAGGGGGAAGTGCGTGTAAATAGACACGCAACGTGTTTTTTTTTCGTCGATTTAAGGTATATCATATACCGTATATGGAGGCCCCGTAGGGCAAAACGGGTATTGATAACCCCCCTCAACTTTTCGAGAAAATTCGATTGACGGTGTTTTTTTTTTGCGTAGGTTGGAGATTTCAAACAGCTCTCTAGGGGGCCCTGATGGCCCAAATCAATTTATGAATAGTCAGATCGACGTAGTTTCACGAGCTCTACAACTTGGCTTTACCAGTTATTTTGAATTATTGCGAATTAATGTGAATTTTTTAAGTGCGTGTTTATTTACACGCATTTCCCCCTACGGGTTCCCAAAAACTCCTTCCCCCTAAGAGTTAAAATAGGATATTTTAGAAAGCGGCGAATACATTATTTTACTGCCAAGTATGGAGCCTATACNATTTTCCCCTTCGGGTTCCCAAAAACTCCTTCCCCCTAAGAGTTAAAATAGGATATTTTAGAAAGCGGCGAATACATTATTTTACTGCCAAGTATGGAGCCTATACTGTAAATTTATTTCAAAAATACGATTTTCATCAAATTATCTGATATAAATGTTTGAAATTCATAAAATCAATGAATTAAAACCTATTTTTGAGTTAACTGGAATCAAAATTTTTGTAATTTTAGGTAATTTTTTGACCGTCTATATATTCTTCGTGCGCCGTTATCTTGCAACTTTCGCCTGATCACTACACAGTGCTTAACATACAATAATAGATGTTCCTTGAAAATTGGCGAAGAATTTTTGGTTGAAAGCGTAAAATTATTTCATTTTTTTTAAATTCATTCAATAAAAATACACAGAATGATACAATTTTCTGGAAAACAAAATCTGCCGTCTTGAGGCGCTGGTACTGTATAAGTGTCTCCATTGAAGTTAAAATAGTACAGCACTAAACTACTTTAACTCACAGGGGGAAGTGCGTGTAAATAGACACGCAACTGGATTTTTCCGTCGATTAAGGCATATGGAGGCCCCGTAGGGCAAAACGGATATTGGTGACCCCCCCTCAACTTTTCGAGAAAATTCGATTGACGGTGTTATTTTTTGCGTAGGTTGGAGATTTCAAACAGCTCTCTAGTAGGCCCTAGTGGCCCAAATCAATTTCTGAATAGTCAGATCGACGTAGTTTGACGAGCTCTACAACTTGGCTTTACCAGTTTTTTTGAATTATTGCGAATTATTGTGAATTTTTTAAGTGCGTGTTTATTTACACGCATTTCNTATTCAAACGTGACAATTAATTTATTACTTGCTGCAATTCACTTCAGTTATGAAACGTCGAAAAGAAGGATTTTGACTTTATTTCATTTTTTTTTTTTGGTTCGCCTTAGTGTTTTAAAGATTCGAAACTTTTGCAATTTTTGACAGCAAAGTATAAATTTGAAAAAAAAGGAAAACAAAGAAACATATTAAAACGTTTAAAATTGTGCACTTTTACGTTCTTGGTGGAAAGTCCTTCAAATCAACAAGTTGTTTGGAACTGTCAGTATATTTTTTAGGCAATTAAGTTTAATTTGTGACGCAAGTTTTGCTTTTATTACTTTCTTGTTTCACACAGTAGTTCGTCTATCGGTTTATATACACCCTAACGATTTATCTGAACACCATTTATCGTAACAAAGTTGGGTTATATTATCACTTTTTTGAGCAAAGTGTTTTGCGATTTCAAATTACAGCCTTTCTTCTCTTAAGTGCCGCATTCGAACCGCAAAAAACGCGGCACTTAAAAACGAGATGGCACTTAATACGTGATTTAAGAGGTGGTTAGAGGTGGTCAATATAAGGTACAACAAACTTAGGTTAAATAGTGGCGCAACGGAGTGTTTTTTCACAATCGGAAAAATATGTGGTTTTTCAAAGTGGTTTTTCAAAGAAAAAAAACACGGCACTTATGAATGGGGGCACTTAAAAGGGGAGGACTGTATCTTACTAAAAACGCTACCCAATTATCTTAACACTTTTCCTCCCACTCGAATTTTTTGCGTTTTTGACGAAAAAGAGCCTATTTTTGTACCCACTTTTGGTCATATTTTGAACCAAAATTTCTTTTTGTAAAGTTAAGCTCTGAAGTTTAAAATATAAACTCACTATAATACTCAAAATGTTTTCATTACCAAATGGGAGTACCACTAGTGTTGAAAACGTAAAACAGAATTTTGACAATTTTTACATGTCCGAAATTTTCTAATCCTAAAGATGTATTTCGACGTACCAGTAACACGAAAAATGCAATAATAACACACGAAGGGCTTAGTATGGATAAGTAAAAAAGTTTGAATATTTATAGAGGAGTTATGTGCACAAATTAAAGGAAAACATGTGTAATGTTGCAAAAAAAAAATACGTAAATA
The DNA here is from genome assembly GCA_004367875.1 of Oikopleura albicans. NCBI lineage: Eukaryota > Metazoa > Chordata > Appendicularia > Copelata > Oikopleuridae > Oikopleura > Oikopleura albicans. Next base: position 142,629 of record SCLG01000077.1, read on the forward strand.
TTTTTTTCATTCGTACCAGTGAAATAAAAATCTCGTCGGGACATTGACACGGTAATAGAAACTTTTGTCGCTAATCTATTGTCCACAGTTAATTCTGTGCCACATAATGTTGTATTTTGTTCGCTAGTTTTTTTTTTTGCATTGAGACGGTTTTACTCCGGATAAATGACACACACAAAAGGAGCCGGTGAATAACGAGTAAGTCTGATGTTCTATAATTAACTAAATCATACAAAATTGTTATTTCACTAGGGTGCTCACGGTACTAATATCGACAGACATCTCAAATCATGTTAATTGAATATTTCTCATGAAAAAAAATGAAAAATACTTAACAATAGCTTAAAATAGTATCGTAAAAAANAAAACATTTTCAAAGGACCGTCTAAAAAGTACCTTAAAACGGACCGAATCTTAGACCTTATAATCAGGCCTTTTTAAGGCAAAATTACCATAAGACCTTAAAAAACATTTTCAAAAGACCGTCTAAAAAGGAACCTAAAACGGACCGGATTTTAGACTTATAATCGACCCTTTTTAAGTCATCTGAAAATGCAAAGATGTCTCAGAAACCTAATTTTATAAAATCCAGAAAAATTATGGTTGAATGCTGAAAAAATCGGCAGTCACTTCGGACAATCTTACAAAAGTATGAAAAAACGGCTGTTTAAAATACCTTAAAACAAAAAATAAATGAAAAAGCCCTTGTATTAATCATTTAACGAAAATTTAAGTTATAGTAGTTATAAAAACGCACGAAAACCCTAGAAAAAAGAAAAAAACTGTATGAAACATGCTGCAAGTCGGCAATATTGAGTTGAATGTGTTATATAATTCAATGTATATTCTTTCAAAGGTGCATTTATATCTGTTATAATCCCGTTTTTAAACGCAATTCTAGTTGCACAATTAGAAAAAAAAATCGAATGGACATCTGGAATACAAATGCCACATCTTTTAAAACAGACACTTTGAGTAAAATTTATGTCAAAAGCGTCACACAGAAAAGAAACAATAATTTTATTATATAATTATATTTCTGTCCTAAAATAAAGCACGCTACATATATCACTTGAAAATTAATTTAAGTTGAATTGAACCGTATACAAGCACAAGTGACTCAATAGCATAAAATAATTTCAAGGTATCAAATCGCAATTAAAATTTGGTATAAAATAAGGCTCAGAATTATGTCACAAAAGTTTTCAAATTGCACGCAATGCCGACCCCGCAAAGCAATGCAGACCCGCATTTTCGGAGCATAGGAAAAAGTAGGAATTCAAAAACATAANCAATTCTAGTTGCACAATTAAAAAAAAAATCGAATGGACATCTGGAATACAAATGCCACATCTTTTAAAACAGACACTTTGAGTAAAATTTATGTCAAAAGCGTCACACAAAAAAGAAACAATAATTTTATTATATAATTATATTTCTGTCCCAAAATAAAGCACGCTACATATATCACTTGAAAATTAATTTAAGTTGAATTGAACCGTATACAAGCACAAGTGACTCAATAGCATAAAATAATTTCAAGGTATCAAATCGCAATTAAAATTTGGTATGAAGTAAGGTTCCGAATTATGTCACAAAAGTTTTCAAATTGCCCGCAATGCCGACCCCGCAATGCAATGCAGACCCGCAATGCAGACCCCATACGTTTTTACAATAAATTGAAGGATTTTCGGAGCATAGGAAAAAGTAGGAATTTGAGCGTGAGTTCAGTATTAAAAGAGACCTCGATAAAGAATCTTATCATTTTATTTTTTTACTCGTAAAATATGAACAAAATTCTCTTAAAATTTAGAAAAAAATAATATAACCGTGACTTCCAGTAATTTTGATATACCAGATCAAGCGGTTAAAAGCTCCGTTTTGGTTGGATTTAAATATCTAGAAACTTGAAAAATGATTATTTTTTTGATTTTTTGTTTGAAAATGGCGTTAAAACATATTTCCATAAAAATTGTTCTGATATGTTTGTTTAGTGAATTCTTAACAAAATTACAATAAAAATTAAACTACACTTAATAAATCAACGCAAAAAAAATTTTGACGACATTTATATAGCATAAAAAGACCTTTAGTCGGTTATGTGGACATTTTTCCACAATAGTGCTCATCGAAATTTCCGACATTTGTATTCAGAGGTTAGCCACAAAAAGGAAGTTCTGAACGATTTCGTTCACTAGACATTTAATTGAAAAAAAAACTTACTAGTCGTGAAGTTCTGAAAGGTCTCCGGGCACTGGCTTACGGCTTGGGAACCGTAGCAGCGTGCGTTTGCAACGGGATCATCAACGCATCCCTGACATGCGCTCTCCGCCACAAACTTCGTGTCAACCCCAAAATTCGTGTCAACCCCAAAAATCCCATCTAGTTGAACGAGCGCAAGTAATAAAACACTCAACATTGTCTCATCCTTTTATCATTAAATTCTCTTTCAAACCCATTTTTTTTTTCGTTCTTCGCGAATATATGACCTCTTAAATTGCTTCTAATTCCATTCACTTATTTTCCAATTATAAAAACCGAGCCGGCTGAGAAATTTAATTTCATCGGCCTTTTTTTTTACTAGAAACAATGAATCACACAAAAAAAGACAAAAAAAGTTAATTAAGAATGTTTCGGTACTATATTTTTTTTTCAAGTTGAAGGTGGCTGCAATTCTCAACGTAGTATTATTTTATTTTGTATTTTTTTTTTCTTCTTCGCGATTGATCGCGAGTGGTGGAGCATACTTGACATGAGCCCGGCCTCATCACTCGCTGCCACCCCCTTGCCGCTACCTCCACCACACTTGACTTACACCCCCTCCCGCTCCATGTAGAAGCTATAAAAGGAGAAAGAAGCGAGGAAAAATTGACTAAATGATTCAGACACAAAAAAAATGGTATTGAAACTATTATTATTTTATCACACTCAAACAAAACAAAACAAAATAGAGACTCAGAGAGAGAGAGAGATAACATAGCCAAGAAAAAATAAGGTAATATAACTTTTCTCCGAAAAGTGCAACACGTTTAGAAGTTATACATAGAAAATTTAGTCCAATGCGGAAATTAGTATTTCGAAAAAATTAAACGCCGATTTAAAAAAAAATAAGTGCCAAGTAAAATTTTGGTGCTAAATATAATTTTAATGAAGTTTGGTAATAACAAGTTGATATGAAAAAATGATGTTAAAAAGTTGTGTTAAAATTAGGTGTTAAAAATAATTTTGCCGCTACCTCCGCCGCACGTGACTTACGCCCCCTCCGCTATAGCGGAGCTATAAAAGTATAAATAGGAGAAAAATTCACTCAAATAATTATGGCATAAAAAATGTTCTTAAAGCTCTTATTTTATTTATTATTTATTAACAAAACAAAACAACTAAAAACCAAGAGTCTCGAAAAGAACATTTTCTGGAAATTCCATATACACCCTGCGCCGTTCTAAGGTGATCCTTTATCGGGCGAAACAAGATTTGGCTAAAGTTTTACAGTTACAACTACGCCCTGCGCGGTTATCGGGTAAACATTACGTAATTGATCAAATTTTTTCTCAAAGTTTGTACCCGATAACGGCGCAGGGGGTTATTGAATACACTGTATTCCATCTTTATTATACAGGTAATACAAGATAATAACACATCACTTTACACCATAAAACCTTTAAAATAGGTGTAAAATAAACAACATTAAAACATAGTTAACAACACTGTCACTATGGATCATAGTCTATGATCCATAAGATTTAATAACGTTAAAAACCCTGTTAAAATATATGATATAATCTATCAGTATTTATACCAAAACGCCACAATATCATCAAACATCTTTAAGTAGGAATAAAATACTTCTAAATTGTCGAATTAGGTCGTGACTTGTGCATTCTGACTTGTTCATCAAATTTACGATTTTAATTATTTTACGACTTTAAGTCTGGAATATGGTGATTTTTGGCGGGAGAAAAAAATATTGGGTAGACGAGACTAACCAGCTTTACTTAATTGATAATTAGATCCGATGTTACGATTTGAAAAAAACTTCTATTAACGTGGTCGACAAACATTCACTTTTTGGTCACCTTTGCAATTTTTCGGATTCCAATTTAAAAAATAAAAGTACCTATTTATGTGTAATAAAACACGGCGGATCTGATAGCCGAGTTAAAAAAAAATTTTGTAAACACTGTATAGGTAAAAAACAAGTTGCTCTCTAGCACCAATTTCAGGATACTTCAAGATATCCACAAGATTTCATGATTTCAATTTCCAGAGATTTTCAGGCAGATTTTGTTTATTACGTATTTTTTCGGATCCCATATAATCTGAAAGTTTTTACGGGGAAATCGAGCTTGTCCGATATTTTTTTATAAATTTTGAACACCATTATAACCGAAGACGACCGCATGGTTATTATTTATTTTAGGAGGCATTTCCGAAATACTGTATTCGAAATATAATAACAATAACTTACAATCTTTTCGAGGCGGCGCATCTGGCTCATTATCAGTTAATCGCGAGGACGTTTTTGTTCGTTTGGGCTGTGCCCAATCACCCTCCGTTGACTTGGTGAGCGCCTTAACTCGAATATCATAATCGGCCTGTTGCTCAAGGCCGCCCAACGTCGCGATTATTCGATTTCCGAATGGGCCGCTCGGCTCGGCCGGAATCAGCGTATACCGAGGCAAACACTCAACGCCCAACTCGCTTAACCGCATCGCATCCAAACAGTATGAATCGTCATTTAGCGTCGTTTCCACGATATATTTAGCAATTTCACCGCGGGGGATTTTCGGAGGTGAAAAGGAAATTTGAATTGATGATCCGGTTATATCCTCGACATTCACCGCTACTGGCTCACTGGTTTAGGGTTTGTCATTAATATTTAGGCCTATTTAGGATATATATTTTTTATTATAACCCCTGCGCAGTTATCGGGTACATTCGCCCGCTCGTGCTCTTATTGGGCACCCTGCGCAGTTATCAAGCAGGTTTTTTTTATAATATTCGTGCCCTATTCCGCCTACGCCCTGCCCAGTTATTCGGAAGATTTTTTTTTGGCGAAAACTGCCCGATAACTGTCTAGGCGATGTATCTAAACTTCATCTAAAAATTCCCGGTCTACCCTTAACTATATAAAACCCAAAACTTGGTATGCCAGGATTCGTTTGGATCCGACAGTGGAATGGGTTGTTCATGACAGTGCCATAAAATATCTGCATATTGACCGCAACGCCGTAATTCGTATTCGGCTGTAGATTTTTAATCTCATACGAGGAATGAGTTTCATCCAAGATGGCGTACAGTAGGCCCCAATCTTTGTTTGCTTCCTCAACGACGGCTTCATAGTCCATGACGTCCCCGCCGGACATTGAGGAGCGAGTTTCACCTTGTATAGGGTCATCACAACAAATTTAAAAAGACCCCTAAATATCTGCAACTTCGTTCGCAGGTTTAACGCAATGTTACGTTTTGAAAAAATACCCTTAATTGGCGTCCATTTTTCCGAATCAAACCTACCCGAACTTGGCGTACACCTATTTGGCACCCCTGTATAGTTATATTCGCATTTATAATGAAGTATATGCCTATATTATAACTCAATAATCTTATCTCTTCTAAAATTTGTTCCTAACACTAAAATTTTGTTCCTAGCACTAAATTTAGCACTAAAATTTCTTCCTAGCACTAAAAATTTACCACTAAAATCAGAACTAAAATAAGAAAAAAAAAATAATAATAAAAATAACTCCAAATCAATTTTTGAATAGTCAGATCGACGCAGTTTGACGAGCTCTACAACTTGGCTTTACCAGTTTTTTTTTCGAAAAATTTTCGATTTGCCCACTTCTTTCATATCTACCAGTAAAATTTAGTACACCGTCTGAGGGTTTATCAGGCCACTTTCGCCTTCAAAAACGGGCCTGATAAACCCTCAGGCGGTGTACTAAAAATTGTTACTAAAATGTGTTCCTAGCACTATTTTTTTTTCTTCAGTGACGACCCTAACCTAGTAGTTGAATGCGTCGGGAGGCTTGCTCTTCCTCATTGGCGTAAGGAAACCAAGAAACCACAAACTTGTCAATGACAGATTTATCACCAACCCATCGGGGTGTAATTTTCCACTCAAGCAAAATCGAATCGGACGTTGTTGTACAGCCATAGTCATCTTTTTGTTCATCTTTTATAGAGTTGTATAAATGAGTACTGGTCTGCCGGTGAGCAATCACGTTTATCAATTTTTTGAAATGAATTTAATCTATGAAAAACTCGTTGAAGTTCTAAATTAGAACCCTAGATAGAACGAACTCCTCGAGTAACATGTAGGATTCATACTGTATGAGTATCTTATATTTAGATGTTTTAACTCCAAGGGATAATTCATGCAAATTTACACGAATCGGTCTAAGATGAATCGCGGAAAAAAGGTAAATATTCCAAATCGCTGACAGACGTGTAAAACGAAAAATTTGGGCGTTATTTTTATCGACAAATCACAAAATCTATATACCCAGTAAATGATGTGTGCAAATATGCATGAATTTCCCACTCCGAGTTAGTGTCGAACCGTTCCCCGTGAAGGTTAAATTCAGGTAAAAGTCACCGTACACTAAACCGTTTAGTCTAAACGTACGGTGCACCGCGGTGTACTACGCTTACCATGTACGGCTAGGATATTTAATCCGTTAATTTTTTGTATTTCAAATTCATCTAGACATTTTCTCTAAACCAAGTTCGATTGTCTCGCCAACTATCTCTGTATATTCCGCACGAACGCATTAACAAGCATGCGAATATTCCATCAAAACTCCTTCTAATGGTTAAAAGAGGGTCCCCCACGCGGCATTGAGCTCGGCAGGTTTTACCTCGATTATTAAAAGGGCCAAACGGGAGTCACCCCTCGCTCAACGAAGTTTCAACACAATATAACATTCGAAAAGTTGCAATTTCTGTTATGTAGTCTTATTGGGTCGCGTGAGCGCCGCCGCCTACAAACATATCAAAATAGCCACAAGAAGAGTTGATCAAATGCGCTGAGCGAAATGACGGATTTGATACCGTTTGATGAGTAATGATTTTTAGACTGAAATTGATTCCGCGAATGGCTTGGATCAAGCCGCTTGATTATTGCAACTAGTCAACTTTGTTGACTCAAAATTACAAAGCTCGTTTATGACTAGTCACTATGGGCGCGCCATAGAGAAATTGTAGCATTTTTTGACCAAAAAAAAAAGAGAAGATAACGTATGACTCATAACTTATTACTCATAAGTTATGAGTTTTCTTTTCAAAACACGCCTCGAGAAACAAAATTTGGGAACAAGCACCGTTGGAAGCTTTCGTACATCCCATTAGGCTCAATTTGGTTTTGTAAAATTGCGCCTGGATGTCTAGACTTTGACAAATCTTTGGTTAAACCCATGTCCTTTTTTAGAATTCGAAATTTCGACTACTTTTGAAAAAAGATAAAATGGGAAATAAGCTAAAAGTTCTCACCGTCTCTGAAATTTATCTATAACATGGCGTTGAAATAAGTAATTTCTGTAATTTATTTTCGAAAACGCCTACCCCAAGCTAAAGTTTTTTTATCGGACAGTGTCGTGTCTTGATTATATTTTTAGGGAAATTTATAAAGGAGTCCTTTAAAGGGACTACATATTTTATGCAAGAAATGTGTCTTCCTATTTATGGAAACTTTTTAAACACATGTCTCCCTACAAGGACAAGTTGTAAAAACAAAGACATGAATTTATCGGATTCTCCTTGTATTAACGACTTTTCGGCTGACAGAGAAATATGTTTTATAAACATTGTTTATAACGAAATTAATTTCATCACAAATTTTTCACAAGCTGTAAATAAAAAAAAATTCATAGAAGATTTTCGCTTTATAGATTGTATCATCGATTTTCAATTACACCACCTGCGCCGTTATTTTACCACAATTAAAAAGCAACAACTGGTAACATAATGGAATTGCGTTAACATAACGGCGTAGGACGTAGGCGGAAAGTTAAAAAAACAATTTAGGGGGTTTTCGTAACATAATTTAATTAAAAGTCGTTTTTTTTTCTTGATCTCATAATTTTGCAATTCAATACTCATTTCGTCGTTTCGAGTTTACCAAAATGGGTAGAGCGTGGGCGGAAGCCCAAGATTTCATTAAATCTTTTGGTAACATAACGGCGCAGGTGGTGTATGTTAACAAAACGATGGATTCATTAATTGTACCACCAACATTCATTTTTTACAACTATCCTTTAGAAAACGTAATGTACGGTTCACAGCTTCCGTCAGCTGATTTGATGCTATTTTGATCGTCACAGTAACAAATGTAGCTGCCCTCATTGTTTCGGCATATTGCGGTCGGATCACAGGGGTTATCATTACACTCATTGTAATCGCGACAAATGGGTGGCTCATCGGGCGTAAATGTCCCGTCTTCTTTGCAGCGGATATTCTTCTCGCCGTTCATTTTGTACCCTTGGAAGCATCGGTACTCGAGATATTCCCCGACCAAAAGACCCCGATCATTATCGCCATCTTGCTCACCTTCCCCAAAGGTCGGCAAAACGTACTCTCCGTGTTCGATTTCTGGATAGTCAAAACAGATTTGGTTTGGCGGGTCATCAAACTGAGCTGTAAATAGGGTTCAAAGATTTTTTATATTTTTACGGGTGGGTACTACATATCAGTAAAATACCATCTTCCAAGGTCTTCATTTTCGTTTTATCTAAAAAAATCTCAAAATATCGACATGTATAAAATTCGTGTACTGGCGTGGGTAACGAGTTTGTCACCGAGCTAAACGGGAACTGTCGTATATTGAGTACGACGATTCCCGGTCAGCTCGGTGACAAACTCGTTACCCACACCAGTATGTGGAATTAACAAATAAATGCCTATGTAACTAATAATGATCAAAATGAACCCCAAGCTGTGCAGTCAAATCCATTGCCCGTATACCCCGTTGGACAAAACCCGCACAAATGACCACTAAGCGGTGCTTCCTGGTCGGTGCAGTCTGTCCCGGGGAAGCAGGGTGGATTTGGATCCTCGCATCCGTCCTTATCCTCATTACAAAAGCGGCCATCATATGCATCGCTACAAATACAAGCCGCCAAGTGCAAATTTTCAATCACCGAGTGGGGATTATCGTAATCACAGAGGGCACCACTCTCGCGGCGACATGCGCAGACGTTAAAACTGGGCTCGAAAGTCGACTGTCCGCCAGGCTCGCCGTTGTCAAAAGTAAACTCGATTTTGTGTAGATCTTCAATCAGCTCGAGACTATCGCGTTGCTTGGCATTATAAACAAATCGACCGTCTACCGTCACGTAACCCTCCATAACATCATCGGGAATGGACACTAGAACTTTTCAGACGGTTCGCAAATGAGAATTTAAAATTTTTCGTGTTATGTTTATTATCATGAAAACGAGTTTCGTTTCATCAATGTATAACGAAGGCGAAATTATTGTGCAATTTTCTTTAAATCCGCCTACACACGGCGCACTTATGTTGCAGTTTTTGAAAATAGTTTTGGTGGTATCAACAATTTATTATGTTGAAATTAAATTCATGGTATAGAAAATTAGTAAAAAATCAAATAAAAAATCAAAAAATGGTGATGAATCACAAACATTTTCATCACCAATAAAATTAATTATTTTTTCTGCCGCCAACATTTAATATTGACATACCGTATGCACTTTTTGAGTAGCGAAGTGGCCAAATAACTGCTCAGGGAGTGTAATAGAAATTATTAACGTTATTTTCATAGGATCAAATATTTTAATGTAGATGTTTAAAAACCAAAAATTGTCATTCTAAAATTTCAAAAAAAACATGGAAAATGTTGACCATTTCACACTGGAGGGTACTTTTAAAGTTACTTTCTAAAGTGTACTTTTAAAGTTTAAAATTTAGGGAGATTGTTAGCCATTTTCTCAAAATTTGTAATAAGCTTGAAAACTTGAAAAAACGGCAAATAGTTTTCCTTACCACATACACTACGAGTATTTATTTATGAGTAATCAATAATTTCAAAAAAACGTCTGATTTTGAACCGTGACTTTGGCATTATTTGCATCGTCCCAAGTTAGTTGTTCATTGACCTCGCCACCCAAACGTACATCGAACATAAGGGGACCGGTAAACTGAGGGGGCTTCGAACTTGACGATGATCCCGGCATTCGAAAATTACCGCTCGGCATTGGTGGAGCATCAGCGGGCAAATTTAAATTCGCCCAATCGCCAGGTAATCGCGAAAAGTCATCGCGGGGACGGAAGCCCTGTTTTTTCAGGGATAGATTTGAGTACCATGTAGCTTTGGCACGTCGTTCGGTACGTTTTTCCTAGATTAAAAAATGAATCACATAAAGAAGAAAATACATAAATTATCAGTATGAATTTTTCGCTATTTGCTAGGGTCCTTTTGTCAATCCTTTTTTATATACCTTTAGGTATTTTCTAATCTAATAAATAATTATGGTCGAAAAATTAAGGTTTTTTAAATTTTCTTTCTTGTTTTTTTTTTTGTTCATTTTTATGTTTTTTTTTTGAATTTTTTTCTTTTTTTTTTGATTTTTTTTGTTTTTGAATATTTTTTTTTGAATTTATTTGTTGTTTGAACTTTTTTGTTGTTTGGAATTTTTTTTTTTTGAATTTTTATGGATGTTTTATTGATTTTTTATAACTTTCTTTATGGATTTTTATGGATTATATGTGGATTTTTTTTTCGATTTTTCAGAGATTGTTTTTATGTTTATTTTCGATTTTAATTATTTTTCGAAAATAAATATTTTTTTATATTTTTATAGATTTTCCATGGACTTTTAAGCATTACCTCTATATATCGGCGAATACATTGTACGTCTGACAGACATTCATAATCGGTTTTGTCATAATCCTCTTCTCTCACTGCGGATTTTTTAGCTAAGCTGTCGACTATTAAAAGCCAGGCGAGTAAAAACATTGTGTTAACTTAATTCATTCATTCGAATATTCTAAATAATTTTAGCGTTTAGAGTAAAGAAGGTGATTTTGAATGAATCATGAATTCCATGACTCACTGATCATAAGGTCTTGTGTCTGCGTTTTTAACGGAAAAGGGATGTCACAATAATTTGCAGTACATTGATTGGGTTTTTATACGTCATTTAACCCGTGCGGTCTCAAAATTCTATTTGTGCACAAATTTTGATAAGACTCTAAATCTTACTTCTCAGCACTTTTAATTTTTTTTAGGTGTGTTTGTAACCACTAATTTTGACACAATTTTTTACTAAGGTCATCTATTCATGAATTCGGTCCCCAATTAACGAAACAAAAAGTGAGGCGTTGCCCAATCAATGTTTCAACAATTTTTTTTTAGAAAATTCCTTGTTAAAAATGACCTTAATAAATAAATCGAGATAAAACGGTCTCCGAATATTAAGCATCCTAACTTTTAATTTAGGTTTTTATATTCAATTGATTCGTTCAGTTAAAATCAAAATCATAACCTTTACCAAGCCCTACTATTGCGTGAAAAAAGCGCACGCTTCTGAAAGCGTCGTGAAATGCATTAGAAAATGGAGGAGGCGAAGAAAAATAAAAAAATTAAGACAATGCGATATTTTGAATTTGGTTGTCAGGATCAAAGGACAAATGCAGCCGAGTTATCTTTTTCTCGTCTTCAAAAATGTGGCAACCCCAAAGTGTGGCAACACCGACAATGATGAAATACGCCGCGGCTATTAGACAAAAAAAAAACAGTCACTACCCCCAACGTAACCGCCAAGACGAACCAAAACAAAAACTCATTTTTTTTTCTCAAAATATTTAAAATAAAATGATAAATAAAATTAACATAGTTTCTCTCTTTTTATTTCTCTTTTTTTTCTCTGTGTGTGACATTCTAAGTCCATATATAGCCCGCTGTCTCTTTATGAGTTCTATTTGTGGAATGGGCCAACTTGAGTACTTTTTAAACATGAAGTGGAAAAAAAGTCTGAGATAAAATTAGCACTGTAAAATGAAACTCCTCTTCCCCGAAAAGTTAAAAACATACGAAGCGCCAAAACATCGAATATCGTATCCTACTCTAAAGGCCCCGCCCGTTGGGGATGACAGAGAAAATGCCGCACCAAAAAAAAAATTGAGCGAAAAATGATTCACACTATTTTTTTAGTGTAGCCATGCTTTTACCACTACACTTAATAATTTGGAATTTGATTAATAATTAGTCATTACAAAATAATAGTGATTAGGAATTATCTGGTTTTAAATTTTGCAAATAAAGTTCGTATCAAATCATAAACTAAAATGCGCTAAAATGTTGGGATAGAATTTTACAGGTGTTTTTGACATTTTTTTCCCTATTTGGAAAAAAATGCAAAAGTTTTGTAATTTTTTTTTGCTGGTTGTGAGCTATAGGCCAACGGTAGTTAAACATGGTAGGACTGGAGGCGGAGTCATCTGGGCCAGCTCCAAATGATGTCCCATTTTTAGTCAATGTGTATATTCTATTCGAGCCCAGCCAAAAATAGATTACGGTTTTATATGTCAAGTTTAATTCGCGTATACGGCATAACACCGATTATTTAATGTGATTATGTGGTGACTGAAATAATTGATAATAATGACTGTGTGTATTTTCAGTTTCGATTCCCGACTAGAATTATATTTATATCTAAAAAAAATTAATGCGTACACGATTATAGACAAAAAAATACTACGCTTTTGGAAATTAAAATTATAACGAATATTTTCAAGTGGGTCGCATTCTTTGGAGAACTTTATTATAATAAAGCTTCGGGGCAAATTTTTTGGCACAAACATTTTATATTTTAACACATTACCAAATGCTAAGCTTTATGCCAAAACATAATCATCATTTTAGTTGTCCGTTTATTTGTTTGGACGTTGAATTAACTCACGTACATTCAGACAAAGTGAGAAATATTTTAAATGA
>SCLG01000077.1:171037-202241 GCA_004367875.1 Oikopleura albicans
CCTTCAAAGTATATATTAGATTTTTCCAATATTTTCATTGCATTTCTTTGTCGTAAACCATTTGTATCGCCGATCAATGCAAACAAAGAAAAAAAACTCGATCGAAAGAAATGATCTTCATTTAATTATACTACTGCACAACCCGAAAAAACGACCCAAACAATAAAATCCCTTCTCACGAACAAAAAACGCACCACCCTTATGTTTATAATACAGTCAGAGGTCCCTAGCTGTACGCTCTCTAGATGTGCATGTCTCTCTAGATGTGCGTTTTTTAGAAAAATTTGTAAATACCTCTAGATGTGCACCTTTTTGCAGACCGAGTTCTCTCAAATGTGCACTTTTTTCGTAGATTGAAAATGCACATCCAGAGACCCCTGACTCTAATAACAAAAAAACGGCAGTTATAGCGAAACTTTACTCAAAACGATATTTTTAACACTTTTTATAGTATAAATGTTAAAAAATAAATCACCAATAAAAGATACGCGTTAAAAAGTTCGTTGTTAATAAATAAATCCCCAATACAAATTTTGACGTTAAAAACAGTCGTGTTAAAAAATAAATCACCAAAAAAGAACTATACATAAATTTTTGAGTTAAAAAGTACGTATAAGTTTTTTCGTGTTAAAAATCGGTATTAAAAAGTGGGCGCCGGCATATACAACAACACACACACTTGCCCTTGAGAGTTAAAGTATAAAATGTGTTTACTAATTTCCTGAGTGACTGGGTACAGTTCAAAAGAACTCGGTCGAATTTTTGTATTCTTTCCCGTAATCCGCCCACAGTCGGTTTGAATTTCTGGCGGGTTAAGTTTCTCTGCTTCCTTGATACGGTTAGCTTCGAACGTCAGCAGACTTTGTAATTGGTATAGCAGGGAAATAAAAATTTTAATTGACATTCTACTTCACCAGGGCTCGACATAAGCTGTTTAAAATGTTATTGGAGTGTTAAAAAATTGGAAATAAAAAAAAACTGAAAAAACATGTAAGAAATTGAATGCAAATTGTCTCTATTTCTGAATTCAATTAATGATCTCAATTTTGTTCGAAAACAAAATTTTGGTCATAAATTATAACTTAAAATATTTTCGAAAAACTAGTTTTTCTGTCATGTTTCTAAACATGTTTTTTTATTATAATTAAAAAATTACTACGGACTGTACGGAATCAAAAATAGGTTAACATAAAATAAAAAAATCATAATAAAAGTTTCTAAAAATTCTAGATTTTCAGTTTCATTCATCTTTGACTACATGTATACTGTATTATGGACCAACAAATAATACATTGCCGTTTCTTATTCAAAATTTGAAAAATAAAACTTTTCTTCTCTTACAATATTTTTTTTTAAATATCTTTTATATTTCGAAAAAGCTTATTAGCTATAAAATTTCGTAAAAGTTTTTGTCATATTTGTCGAGAAAGTTGTATTTATAAAAACAAAATTTTATTTAGCTACAGGGTGTTCGTAATGAAAAGGGACAACAAAATAACCATAATAATTCTAGAATTTTCATTTTTGTGTGCATTTTCCTATTTTAAAAGCTCATAAATAATAACTTCCCTAAATTTATGTGCTTTCTGCTGAGCCCTGACTTTAACATGCCCAAAGCGAAAAAAAGCCTTTACCCCTGTCAGCTCTAAAAATATAAAAATGTATAAAAAATAATAATTGAAATATATCACAAAAAATAATAACAACAAAAATAAAGAATGCACTCTTGGATTTGCAACAGATAGTAACGTCGCAATGCGATGTCCTGTAAATTAAAGAAAAAAAAGAACATGAATATTTCATTCAGCATAATTTGCCAAATATATTGATTTAAATCGCTGACTTGAGGTTATATCAACCATTTTTTTTTCTTCTTTTTTTTTCGCTGTCTATTTCAATTAATTAATATAAAATAAAAACGTAATTTGAAAATCACACACAATCCTTAAAAAATAAATATGTTATTTATTGGGTGTAATTTTTGGTTTGGTTTTTGATGTTCTTCTTCCACAAAAAAAAACGCAGCAATGATAAATCGATTTCTCTTCCATCATTATTATGAAGATTTCAAACTCATTTTTTTTGTTTGTTTTTGCTTTTAAAAAATAATTTTAAAAAATAGTCTGTCGTAAATCATAGACAATTATTATTTTATTAAGTTGACATTTAACCAGTTCTTCATACTTTTTTTTGCGTTCGATATGAAAGCGAGAAAAAAAGCCTACTCCTGCCTGATGGTGGAAAGATCGATCCAACATAAAGAAAAAACAATTTAATAAAAGCCACCAAAAGTACATTTTCCGTGAAAAACAAAAATAGGCGGAGTCTTAAAGTGGCTATTCCAATCACAATGTTATTAACGGGAATTATATGCTCTATAGTGGTAACAAATAAAATAATAGGCGCCGTTAATTAAAATGTTTTGACAAGTGGTCTTGTATAGCCTATACAGTATAGGTTTTTTTTATCAATTTAGGGAAGAATTTTCCGACATACAGAAGATGTAGAAGAAGAACACTTTTGAAATTTCACAAGTTCTTTGAACCACAAATCAGTGTTTCGAAAATGTGAGTTACGCCATTGATATACACCAGGTGTGAACTTATCTAGCTACCAAATTGTTCAAAAAAGAAACTAGTTAAGTGCGTAATGTGTAGGTGGTTTGACTGAATAATTGCAACCGGTGGGTTTGAGACCGTGAGCAGGGCTCGGCACAATTGGCTCGCTCAGAGCCAACGAAAATTTTAATGGTAGCGAGCCGAGCCGAGCCAAAAAAATTTTCAGAGGGCTCGAGCCGAGCCAACTCACGGGCTTCTAAAAATAGCCCAGCCAAAAAAATTTATGAGCTCAAAAGCCCAGCCCAGCCAAAAAAGAACCAGTTGTGCTGAGCCCTGGCCGTGAGGCCAGGAGAGTTAATCCCCTTTTTGATGATTTTTTTTTTNTTCTAAATATATATATTTATTGGGTGACAGAAAATAAAATCAGTTTTCCAGCCGCACATTAATTTTTTAAGGATACTAAAAAATACTGTTTTGTCTATTGTCTATGAAATATATATGATTAATGTGAGTGACATTTGCTGCATAGAATCGGTAGGGCCCGTATGGGTATTTTTTTAAATCAGTATCGATCGGTTAAAAGGGATAAATTTTCTGAACTTTTCTACAACTTACGAACTTTTAACGTTTTGAAACAAAGCATTTATGAAACGAACAAGGGACCCGCGATCTGTTACCTTAACCCCTGAAGTCGAATTTGGAAAATTTGTCTCAAACCGTTTCAAACACGCATTTTTTGGCGGTAGAAATTATTATATGAGATTATATTTGAATTAAAGGTAGTAAAAACAACTGTAAGACGAAAAAGTACAGATTTTTCGGAATTTTTTTTTCTGATAATTTCAGAACAGTTTAGTCAAAAATAAAAATACAGTATGGTGCAATTAAATTACGTTAATGAGGGATTACTTGAAGCTAAATATCGTCTTGGGAAATCAATACTACACCCCCTGCGCTGTTATCTTGCAACTATCACATGAAAAAAAATCCGGAAGATAACGGAGAGAACAGGGATATCTGCAAGATAACAACGCGGGTGACAAGATAACAGCGCAGGGGGTGTAATAAAATTAATGATAACTTATGATTCATAACCAATGGCTTGAAGAAGAAAACATTTTGTGTGGCATACCATATACCGTACACCGCCTAACCACGGAAGTTAACACCACGGAACTTAACAAAATTCACGGAACTTAACAAAATTCACGCGACAACTTTTCCGCCTATGTATATCTATTGAACACATATCTGTAAATGTGTGTCAAAAACGTACGTTTATAGGAAGATATGGATTTTTCGAGTTTCTGAACTCTAAGTGATGCTTAATTATTCTTACTTAACGAACTAACAATAATCTATTCAGGGTTATTTTAGATTTATTTTCTAAGATAAATTCTACTTCATGGGTAGAGCGTGATAAGGGACAACGTAATATAAGGGACGCGTGTGTTTAAGTAAGGGACGAACGTGCTAAATAAGACACACTTTTTATCCCAAAAAATTTCCACCAGACTTGTGAAACCCATACGGTGAAACTCATAAGTTATGAGTCATTACGTAACAAGTTCACCGTTCACTTGGTCAAGAACCGTTACGACATGGGTTACAATATAGGTAAATCGTTACGATATTGGTAAATCGTTACGATATGAGTAAATCGTTACGATATTGGTAAATCGTTACGATATGGGTAAATCGTTACGATAAAGGTAAATCGTTACGATATGAGTAAATCGTTACAATATGGGTGAATTGTTACTATATGGGTAAACTGTTATGATATGAATTTCACAATTGTATCCCGTGTTTATGTAACCGCAGCCCTTCTGAACTTTTTTTTTCATACGGCATATATGGTGACAACTGATCTTTACTGATACTATTTTTTTGTAAATTGTGCTGTTGTAAGGATTTTTGTTCGACAGTTTTACTTCAATTTATAATTAATTATTTATGTTGATTTGTGGGTATTCAACACAAAAAATGCTATTTCACCCTATTAGAGCAAAAAAAAGCAAGCAGTTACGTTGCAGCTAATTTATTGTTGATACTGTAGTATTAATTATGCATTCTGGTTTGTCTCGTTTGAAAGTTATCGATTCTTGTAATTCTTTCGGTTTTTGGGAAAGTATAGTGCAAAAGATGAAGTCACGAATAAGACGCTGAATTTTACAATTTTATTTAAGAAAAGGCCACCCTATATAATCAACCATGTAATTAATGTATCCAAAAATGGCTTCTGACACATGTATTATAATTAATGCATCAAATAATCGTTTATAGGGGACTTCAACTAAGGGACATTTTGGCAGGGTTTGACCGGGTGTAATATACAAAGCGAATACATGTGAAAAATTAATATAAATTGATGAGTTTATGAAGAACCATGAATTGGTCGATTTTTTTTTTGACTAATTTCGTCAAATAATACCCTTAAAAATCAATAAACAGGATGCGCTTTTAACCGGCCACTTTTGAACAATTTTTTTTTCAAGAGATAACATAATTTAACAACTACGCGGTGAGCCGTTAACCAGCCAAAAACTGGTTAACCGGCCAGTCTTTGCCAAATTTTTGCGGCCAATTGAAGGCGCATCCTGTGTAGTTACATATCAGTCAATCTGATCGGTTTTAAAAATTGTTTTTTGACCAATATCTGAGAAATAAGAAAAGGGGGAAAATTATACAAAATATAAATCTGCAAATTTCTTAACGCCTTTACTATTAACGATACAACATGAACTTAAAAATGACTTTCAAAATCGAATTTTTTGATAAATTTAATCAGAAAGATTTGTTTTATGTTCCAAAACTCAAAATTTAGTTTTTAGCCAGACCAGTCTGACCAAAATTTGACAAAATAAACCTAGAGCGTCAAGTTTGACCAGATAACACGGCAGGGTGTTAAATAAATTCATACAATTATGTCGACTACTAATACTTTGACCGAATAGACTCCCAGAACTGAATGGATGAACTTTGCTTACGGGTCTAAATTAATCAAATACCGAGTGAAAATGATATTAAAACAGCCCAATGTTAAAAAAAGTTAAATCAATAAATTAGCGGATTGACAACCAAAAAAAAAGATAATCTATTTAAACGCACGGTCGCGAATTTGAAGCCCGATAGTATAACGGATATATATATATAATTTTTGACCACAAAAAATCTATAATTTCACCGGCCGTCCGATTCATCAATCACATTTACGTTATTTTTTTGTATTTTTTTTGGGGTACTTTTTTCTCCGGGATATTGGTTCGTTCTCATTGGCCATTAGAGACGGTCTAACTCAGAATTTATCACGATTTCAATGTCGATGAAGTCGGTATTAAATAAGGTTAAAATTCTAAATTAGAATCTCTAAATTAAAAATTCTAATATGAGTTTAAAATGAATTACAGTCTTTACTCCTTTTTGGGACGATTGCTCCCTTTCGGGACAATTTTTGGCCAAAATGGAGGCCATTTTAATAGCAAAATGATCCTTTTTTGTGACAATGCTCTTTTTTCGGACGCTATTCACGAGAACCGAAAACGTCTCAAAAGGAGTAAGGACAGTACGTTATATGGGGGAAGCATTTGGTAGAAATATAAAGATAAATACATGAATTAGGTACATTGGCAGGGGCAGGGCTCGGCACAATTGACCGAGCCCAAACCGAGCCAGAAAAGAGTAAATCGAAATACATGTTATCGAAAATAGACATCCGGATATCGGTTATCATAACTTTGTACCTCTTATTCTGCGCGTCTATTAATTCCAATAAATAAAAAAACACATAATTTGATTTTTGTTAACTTACAAGAATTAGAATTATTATAAGAATTAGACACGGCCTGGCCTCTTAATTTCAAGGCGTAGTGCCGTATGGCATTTCTGGACCGCAAAAAAGTTAATGTTAAGAAACGCCTGACTGTATGTACTTTCTTTTTCGGGGTATTAGTTTGTACATGCGAAATACAAAAAAAAAATCGGATCTGTTGGGCTCCCACTCTGATGTTAATAACTCCGTGATTTAACACAAATGAAATTCGCGTCTGACGAAAGATATTTGACAATTAGCACCTCAAACCTAATTCGTTCTTGTCCGTTTCGTGTTAAACTTTTTCTGACCTTTTATCCTTGAAAAAAGTAGATTAACAATTAACAATTACAACCGCTAAAAAGTATCAACAACTGCTGATGGTGTTTTGGGTTCAAACATGATTCGGTCTTTTTTTTGATCCATTTTTTTTTTGGTATTTATCGTTTTCTTTTGGTTTTGTCAGTTGCGTTTTTATTATTTTCCCATAGAACAAAATTCATACAACGACACAACATACTCACAGTTAAATCAAAGGTGTTATTTTTTACCTCAATATAATTTTATTCGAAAGCCACCAACCAACCGTCAATCATAATTTGAATTACGTAATTTACTTTTTTTCTGTCATGTTCTGTAAATCCGTCTATTATCTTTAGTATTAATTGCTAACTTACCATAGATTGTACCAAATTTACCGTTTTGTTACAATTGTCTAAAAATTGGTAGTTGACTACCTAACGGCGATAGAGAGCAATTTTGAATTTTCGATGTGATTCGCTTTAACCTGCAATATCCCGCGACCGACTCGCGACCAATTCTAATTCCGCGACCAATTCTTATTTTTTTTTTGAAAAATTCCCGGCCACTATCCAATAATAATGCAGCGAGCTTTTTAAAATCACATTTTGGACCAAAATTGATTAAAAATGTGCTACGATCAATCAAATTCACGACTTGGTTATTAGTTTGCGATTGTGATTTCCATTTTCCCTGATTCAAAGATGAGTACTTCTATTTTTCAGAGTTTTTTTTGTATTCCAGTGTGTTCGAGGCCGCCAGTTGTGTCTTAATTGTGTGGTTACTACGTATATCAATAAACGTTTGAGGTCGATCAATGGATAAATAATTCAACATTTTCGCCACCGGCAAGTTCAAGTCGTTTCCCCGGTCGTCGTGTACTAGACCCATATGTAAACAAACTGTTTGGTAAATTTATATATATATAAATGATGACATATAAAAAAAAGAATTATTGGCTGGCTGCGAATTTCGAATTTTTTTTTGGAGGAACAGCATGAAACGTCAGATTGGGCGTAATTACATAAAACAACACTGTAAATTACAATCTGTAATTATCTTCAATTTGTTTCTTCTTTTAAACCACAAACTGATAGTAAATATTCATTATTTGGGCTTCAAATAAAGCGAGAGGACTGCCGCCGCGCACATATCTGTTCGCTTTTATTTACGCACCGGAACTCATGGCCACAACAAAAGTCAATAAACCTGTCAAAACATCAAATTGTGAACCTATGATAGCTAGGCTCATCGTTTATTATACCGTATATGTTAGCTCTTTGGTTTAGGACTTCAACTCGAGGATTCCCGATGATTCCTGTCTCATATTATCACACGTATTTTGCAAAAAGCAAAGCAACAGTCTTTTTACCAGGAAGATTTCTGAAAAGATTTTGAATTTTTTTTTCCAAAATGTTCTCCATAAAATTTGGTTAGACCCGCCTAGCAGCGATTTTTGATTTGAGGCCGTTTTCATGAGATATGCGGGCAAATAGGTCGTTGTGTGACGATCGTCACACAGTGACCATCAAGAGTTAAATATTGCTAATGGGGTTTTAACTTATTTCAAGAGCTTATGATATCATCTAGGATATCTTTTCTACAAAATCCGATTCGAATTAGTTAGTATATTTTTTGAATTATTTATAGAAATGGTGAAAATAGTGTCATATGGCACTGGCTGACCGCAGAAGTCCACACACCGGTAACCACGGTTGTCATGGACTGGAAATCGTTTGAATAATCTAATATCTTATATAATCTGAGATGTCATTTTTGTAATGCAACTTTTTCGAATATTTTTCGATTTGCCGACATACGCGGTATGTGATCGAAACCGGCAAATCGAAAAATATTCGAAAAAAGACATGTCAAAAATGATATGCCTCATTTCGGCTTCGTGACTAGTAAAAACTATTCGGGTGCTTAAAACAGTTATTAATGAACACAACAAGGATCTGAAATCCTTTCATCCGCTCTTCATAATACGTGGGCTAGACGATAAACATTGATGTCCAAAACGATTTTATGTTTATCGTCGGATGATCAAACGGGTTAATTATACGCTTTTCTCAACCAACAAAACGTATTGGCACCGTGTTACTACGACAAACTACTGTAAAAGGAGGCTTAAATTTATATGGTATTATAAAAAAAACTTCTAAGCTATGATTTACGCACGAGAAGAGGTATTGAAAAGCCTATTTTTTACGTAAATTGAAACAATAAGTCGATTATTTAAAAAAATAAAATATGGCGGTTTAGAAAACATAGACGACATTGAGATTATTTGTAAAATCTCTAAAAAAGATTAACTATTTAGTAGTTACAAAACCCGAAAAGATTATTTATGAACTAATATGTGTATACACAAGATGCGCCCTTAACCGGCCACTTTTGGGTCAAATTTGTTTAGAGACACCATTATTTAACGAGTACGCATTGAGCCGTTTACCGGTCAAAAACCCGGTAACCGGCCCATTTTTGAAATGTTTTAGTGACCGGTTAACGATACATCCTGTGTATTTAGTGTTTAACTCTTAAGCGCCGTTACAGTCACATTAAAAATAACAATTTATACATAAGGCCAACTGTATAGCTTGATCAATTATCAATGATCATAGATCGATCGTGCTTTTTGAATCAAATGTTAGAAATATTCGAAAAAAAAGTTACTATATTTTAAAATGAATTACTAAAAAGTGGCCATTTTTGGAATCATTTCACGGAGAAGATTCTTATTGAGAGTAGCGAGAACACTATTTTTATTATTTCAAACGGATGAAGCTAGCTAAACGGAAGTAGGAAGCAAATACGGTATTTGAAATACCACCTCAAACATTTCGGCAACCTTTTCACTTTTTTTTTAGGTTGAGGCGTTTTAATTGACGCGTTTTAGCCGGGTAAGTAC
Organism: Oikopleura albicans; assembly: GCA_004367875.1. NCBI lineage: Eukaryota > Metazoa > Chordata > Appendicularia > Copelata > Oikopleuridae > Oikopleura > Oikopleura albicans. The sequence continues at coordinate 180,618 of SCLG01000077.1, forward strand.
CGTGGTCAACACTTGTTAACATAATCCACGAAGTCAGCGCGACACAAACAATTAGACCCACTAGGATCGCTCGCGTATCGACACCGTCGATTGATTATATTAAATAACTCGTAGGTACTGTCTATCCCATTCAAAAATCGATTCGTTCCTGTATCACTTGGATAAACTCCGTGGCCGTCCGGTGAAGCCCGGCTCAAGCTTCCTCCAGTTGGATATATACATGCTGCATAGGCGTGTATAGGTATGAGATAAAAAGCATATTTTTTGTGGAGAGATATAGAGATAGTCATATTTTGTATTGTTTAGCCGACAAAGGATCATGGATTGGAGGCGATTCGTAGCGTTATTGTGCCTCGGCGTCAGCCAGGTCCTTGCCCAAGCAGGTAAAGTCAAGTCTTTTATGATGTACTGTATGAATGGGTAAACGTTGCTCCGTTTTCAGCCTATTTTTTGACGTACAGGCTGAAGTATGACCTGATTTCACTGATTTTTTCCGAAGTTATTCGAACATAATTACAGTGGGGTACACAAAACGCACTGGGCTTTTTCCAGTAACCGCATCTTCTGAAGGGAAAACACAAAAAATCGCAGTACGCGTTGTGTTCCACACTCTGCAGTGTTCAGTTTGACCGGTATGGACTAAATTAATTGAATTAAATGAAAAAACAAAAAACTAGGCTACTAAAATCATGAAATTGCAAGATTTTTTCGAGTATTGACTGAAAATACCGGCTTTGAAGTTATTAGTTTTGAGTTCAAGTTTCACAGGTTTAAAAATTACCTCATTTTGGGATATGCCCTGAGTATTTAATTTAAAATTTACTCCTTGTCGAGATGACTTTGAATTAAAATACTTCTGAGTTCTTCTTGTTTTTTTATTTCACCGGTTCTGAGTTTTATAACCGGCTTTAAATAACATAACTTTTCAGCTTAACCCTTATTGGGTTTTACGATTTCTGAACTTGAATTTTATTACTTTAAACCTGGCCGGCTTTGAGTCTCTGTGGATTTTTTGAGCTGGATCGGGTTTGATTTTTAGTATTTTTGAGGTTGGTGGGATTTCAATAGGATTTCAACATATATTTTTGTGATCTTAAATGGTTTTACGCGTTTTTGGACTTGTTCACTAAACGTGACAATTATAACTCTTTCATACAGTATAAACAAATACGAAATCGGGAAGAAATTTTAGTGTTGCGGCCCAGTAATTTATTCTATGCTCCGCATGTTTGTATATTTGCATGATATTCGATTTTTTCGATCCTTGATATTTGTATACATATATGCTTAATTTTCAAAGAAATACTCGGAATGTGATTAGAAGATAAACAAGTTAACTATAGGATGTTATCATAACGGAAAGTCGTTTAATAATGGGGACGTATTCAAAACCGACAAATGTACAATTTGCATTTGTCAAGAAGGAAAAGTTGATTGCGATCAGTTAATCTGTCGAGCGTTAGACTGCCCGCCTGATGAACAATATTTACCAGAGCATGAATGTTGTCCAAAGTGTAAACCACAATGTATGTAATTGAGCTTTTCCCTGCATGCTCAACAAAAGTGGTTACTAATTCATCATTAACTTATCGTTATGATCACCAAAAAAAAAATACTGCTTTGGAGCTACATAATCAGTCAATATCTACCACGGATATTTTTTGTTTGATTTGCGGTTTCACACGATTAATCTTATTTATAAAAGCCTAAAGGAACCGTGTGTTATCGAAAACCATACCAAAAATCTCACCGGTAAGTGTATCCCCAAGCACTTTAGAAGATAACAACTATAAATTATAATCAACGCTAACCAATGATCTTCGTGTTCTAATGTGTGTATTAAGGTCTTGAAAACAAGCAGACATTTTGACTTACAAATATACACGGTGTCTATCTGAACGTTTTGCGTTTTTTTTTTTCGATCTTCGCAACTATTTCTGACCAATCAAAAAATGAAACCAGCACACAGACACCGTGTACTTATACGTATATCTGCGAGTCATCCGGGTTACACAGGGAATCAACCAAAAAACCTCTACGGTACTATATGACTGAAAATTTTGCCTTTAATACACATGTTATCACATACTCAAAGATACGAAAACAAGAATTAAAATTCTATATGCTAACTAGACCAAACATTATAACAAAAAACGTAACAACTTAACATTATACATCATGGATTTTTGTATGAGCATACAGTAGATTCCAGTTGGGCCCGTATAAACACAATTTAGCAGTACCGTATCTTCCTGGCGAGCAACCGGAACTCATCGCGCAAACATTTTTAGGACCACCTGGACCACCAGGCATTGATGGTGCCGCAGGCCCCGAAGGTCCATCCGGACCACCGGGTCGTGATGGTGAACCTGGCCGTCCTGGTTCACCTGGTCAACCTGGACCACCCGGTCCAGTTGGTGAAGGAATGATGGGAGAAGGACCAAAAGGACCTGTCCCTGCAATCGTAGGACCCCCTGGACAAATGGGCCCACGAGGACCTCCTGGACCTGCTGGTATGCCTGGCCCACAAGGATATGCTGGACCACCCGGACCTCCTGGTGATCTTGGAGCCCAAGGTCCATCAGGACCACAAGGTAAAGCCGGAGCCCCCGGTAAAGACGGTAAAGATGGAGCCAACGGACCTCATGGACAACCCGGTCAAATCGGTCAACCTGGTCCACAAGGAGCTCGTGGATTCCCAGGATCTCCTGGTATTCCCGGCGCTAAGGGACACCGTGGATTACCTGGCAAAGCTGGAAAAGATGGTGAGAACGGACGTAATGGTGAACCTGGTGCCCAAGGAGCTCAAGGAGATTCTGGCCCTGCTGGTATTTCTGGACCACCCGGACAACAAGGTCCCCGTGGACATCCTGGTGAACCTGGTGATGCTGGACCACGAGGAGCTAATGGTATGCCTGGTAAATCTGGACCACCCGGCCCAATGGGAGCAACTGGTCCACCAGGTTTCCCTGGTAGCCCTGGATCCAAGGGAGAACCCGGTGTTTTCGGTGATAAAGGTTCTCAAGGTCCCCAAGGTCCACGTGGTGAAAATGGTCGCTCAGGACCACCTGGCGCAACTGGTCTACCCGGAACCCCTGGTATGGACGGAACCAACGGAGCTAAAGGTGCAACTGGTAACGCTGGTCCATCTGGTCCACCCGGTCTTCCAGGTCCTCGAGGACCACCTGGCCCACAAGGTAACATGGGTCCTCCTGGTGTCAAAGGTAACCAAGGTGTTCCTGGTACTGCTGGTGTTAAGGGAGATGAAGGACCAAAGGGAGAACAAGGAGAAATGGGTATGATGGGCATGAGCGGTCCCGCTGGTGAACCTGGTAAACGAGGTCCAACTGGTGAAGGTGGCCCTGCTGGTCCCATGGGTCAACCCGGTGAACGTGGTCAACCCGGAGCCCGAGGTTTCCCCGGTAAAGACGGCGAATCTGGTCCAAAAGGTACAATTGGTAACCGTGGTCCAGCTGGTATGCAAGGTCCCAACGGTAAAGACGGTGATATGGGACCTCCCGGCCCTGCTGGTATTCCTGGCCCTCGTGGTCTTTCAGGTCGACCAGGCAAACAAGGTCCACGTGGTAAACCAGGTCCAGATGGCCCATCTGGTAATGATGGACGTCCTGGCCCAATTGGTCCACCAGGTCCTCAAGGTCGCCCAGGTCAAATTGGTTTCCCTGGTGAAAAGGGTAGCCGAGGTGAAGATGGCAAACCAGGTATGAAAGGAGCAGGTGGAGAACCCGGTCCCGCTGGAGCCCCTGGCAAAACTGGAGAAAGTGGTCCATCTGGTCCCCCCGGACCTGCTGGTCTTATTGGTGAACGTGGTGAACAAGGTTCACCTGGTCCAGCTGGATTCCAAGGTAACCCTGGTCCAATTGGTCAAACCGGAGAACCTGGTAAACCCGGCGAAGCTGGTACCCCAGGAGACATGGGACTCCCCGGTGAGCCCGGTGCACGCGGAGAGCGTGGATTTGTTGGTGAACGTGGTCCCGCTGGTGTTGGTGGAAAACCTGGTGCACGCGGTTTGCCTGGTGTTCCTGGTGACGATGGAGCCAAGGGACCACAAGGTGAAAAGGGTCCACCTGGATCACCCGGTCCTCAAGGTGTTATGGGTCCATCTGGTGACCGTGGTCAATCCGGTCCTCAAGGTCCACCTGGTGAACGAGGTGACACTGGTTTGACTGGTTCCCCTGGTGACAAAGGTTCCACCGGTCCAGGAGGCCAACCTGGTCAACAAGGACCTCCCGGTCTTCAAGGTTCTCGTGGTGACCAAGGTGAGCCTGGTCCACAAGGTCTCCCTGGTCCCGATGGACAATCCGGCCCACCTGGCGATCGTGGTGACCCTGGTCAACAAGGTCCTCAGGGAGCAATTGGTGCCCCTGGTATGGCTGGTGGTCCCGGTAAAAAGGGAGACACTGGTGAAGGCGGAGCTAAAGGTGCCGCTGGTGCAGTTGGTCCACAAGGTCCAATGGGCGCCCCTGGTATTCAAGGACCAACTGGTATTACCGGATCAAAGGGAAGTCGCGGTCCTAAAGGTCCACCCGGACCTCTTGGTTTCCCTGGTTCTCCAGGACGACCAGGTCCACCAGGTACTGTTGGTAACCCTGGTCAACAAGGTCCACCTGGTCAAGATGGTTTGGCCGGACCAACTGGTGCACGAGGAGAACCTGGTGTTCCCGGAAACGTTGGACCTCCTGGTGATGCCGGTCCAGCTGGACAAAACGGAGAACCTGGTAACCCAGGTAAACCTGGTGATTCTGGTATGCCTGGTCCCGAAGGTCTTGGCGGTAAAGAAGGTCCTCAAGGTCCACAAGGTCTGCCTGGTCCCCGAGGTGACCGAGGTCTCCCTGGTGATGTTGGACAACCTGGTCCTGATGGCAAACAAGGTGCTCAAGGTGAAGAAGGTCAACAAGGTAAACCTGGTGCCCAAGGTCAAGCTGGTCCATCTGGTACACCTGGCCCCGAAGGTCCATCAGGAGCTACTGGTCAACCTGGTACCCCCGGTCAACCCGGAAAGATCGGTCTTAAGGGAGAACGCGGATCCGCTGGACCAATTGGTCCTCCAGGTCTTCAAGGTCCAGTTGGTACAAGTGGCCCACCAGGACCACAAGGCAAGAAGGGACCACAAGGTGAACAAGGTCCAATCGGTATTCAGGTAAGATTTAATTCACAAATTGCGTATTTTACATGTAGTTATGGCTCACATCACTGGTCGTTTAATATTAAAGTGTTAATCATGTCATTTTATTTTGAGTTGATCACATTCATAATACTTTCATTGAAAAAGGAAAAAAGTAAACAGCATTTACGATTATTAAAAATATTGGACGCTTATATTTTACCAACTATAATAATAAAGCACACATTTCGGACAATTTGCTTTTCTTAAACTTTCTCTCATTATACAATAATTTTTTGAATTGCCCGATTTTTGAAGACATGAAATGAACAGTATTTTCACTCCCAAATTGTCCACAATAATTTTCATTATCTACTTAGGGTCCACCTGGTAACGAAGGTGCTCGCGGTTCTCCTGGTCCACAAGGTATTCAAGGAGCTACAGGAAAGAAGGGTGACCAAGGTTTAACTGGACCTAAGGGTCATCAAGGTTATCCTGGTATGTCTGGTCTTCCAGGTCCTGGCGGTAAAACTGGTGACGCTGGTATGGCTGGTCCACCTGGTCCCGCTGGTCCACGGGTAAGAATTAATTAATGTCTTTCGTACGTTATCTAAATAATAATAAATAGGGTGACACTGGTCCACGTGGTCCTCTCGGTCTCCCTGGTAGCAACGGTAAAGATGGTGCCGCTGGTATGCCTGGTACACGTGGTCCACCTGGTTCAAATGGTATGAACGGACCTAAGGGTCCTCCCGGTCCACCTGGTCCACCAGGTCCTCCTGGCCCATCCCCACACGTCATGTTCGCTCCCGGCGGAAGCAAGGGACCAAGTGATGGAGCTGCTAATGATGATCCAGGTGCACGTACCGATTCTGGCAATAGTGAAATGACTATCCAAATCAAACATCTTTCGGACACTATTGACCTCATGAAACGCCCAACTGGTACAGACAAGAAGAATCCAGCACGCTCTTGCCTCGACCTTTACCTCGCCGCTCAAGCTACCGGAGAGCAACTCTCTTCGTCGTGGTACTGGGTTGATCCTAATGCCGGTTGTGAGGCTGATGCCATCCAAGTTTTCTGTGACTTCAATACCCTTGAAACTTGTGTCCAGGCAAGCAATGGTAAAGTTAACAATGGAACTCATCACCGCACACCAACAAGGTAATTTATCATCATAAACTTGATACTTTAACTACGGTTCAAAAACACTCATTAAATACACGCTCATTTCGGCAACGTTATTGTAAAATCAAAATGGTACATTATGACCATAGCCTATGGTCCATAGGATTTAAAATTTTGCATTGGTTTTCAAAATTGGGCGTTTGTTGTAATTGGATTTCAATTTCAATTTTCTTTCAATTTAAAACTTTGGCTTATTTCTTTCAGAGCGATATTTTTTTCATATTCACCATATTAACGTTTTTTTAAATTGAAAATAATTTAGATAACTAATACATATTTTAGCCAACACGTTTATTTCGGAGAAATGCAAAACGGATATGCATTCGACTACGAACCAAAAGACGACAAAATCAACGGTGCAAGCTACCAGTCACAAATTACTTTCCTCCGTCTTCTATCCACACAAGCCAGACAGGTAAAATTTTTTTATTTAACAGTATATCAAGGGTTGTTCTACTTCAAAAAATGTTCCAAATATTTTGAAAAAAAAGATATAAATCACCTAGATAATTATGTTAAGAGTAGATATATAAACCATTGCAACTTACGTGCAAACTTTCGGGTCACAAGTTGATCAAGTGAGGTTTTGTAAGAAAACTTATATAATAACACCCCTTGCGCCGTTATCTTCCGCAGCATTCCCATCAACAAATCCAAAAACGTACTAAACATAACAATAAGAACTCCAAGCAAAAGGGAAATTCTGCAAAATAACGGGTTATACCATACAAACGCAGGGGGTGTACTCAAATTGTAAAGATTTAATTCACATAAAAAACACAAATGTAATACAATTTTATTTTAGCAAGTTACATACTACTGCAAGAACTCTGTTGCTTACTACAGTGACAAGGGTGCTAACTATGATAGTGCTTTGAAACTTCGTGGATCAAACGGTGTCGAATTTACCGCAGAAGGCGCAGAACAATACCGCGTTCTTGAAGACGGATGTGCTGAGGCTTCCTCACAATGGGATAAGACTATCTTCGAGTACTCTACCACGAAGACTGCTCGTCTCCCAATCATGGTGAGTTTACCATTAAGAAACACTTGACAGTTTTTTATTCAACATAAAAATTAATCGTAGTTTTAACTGTTACTGGACATCCATGAAAAAATGACCATTTAGGGTTCATGCGCCTATAATGTGGACCATTTTTGATAACACATTAATGTCTGATAGTAAAATAAACATAATTAATGGTAGTGAATAGTGAAATAAATAAACACCATGCATTTTTAACCGGCCACCCGTTAATCTGTCACTTTTGGACCAATTTTTTTCAGTTACAACATTATTCTACGACTATTGACCCTTTAAGCGACCAAAACCCCGATAACCGGCTAGTTTTTGACAAATTTTAATGGCTGATTAACACTGTAACTCGTGTACAAAAAAAAAAGAAAAGACTGATTATAACAAAACTTTCAGGACCTCGCACCATTGGACATCGGTGACTCAGACCAACAGTTTGGTATCGAAATGGGACCTGTTTGCTTTAAATAAGTGAATAGTTGCTAATTCAATCGTTGGTTTCTAATCAACAACCCTCCAATACAACTGAATATGGTTTATTCTGCTAACGGACTTGACAAACTGATTTACGGACTACCCATGCGATTCGACGATTTGTGACCCAGAGTTCTTATTTATTGAGCCTCTGGTATTTTTTTACGTTCGTAGTTTTATAGTATATTTTAATTTCATTTCTTTTTTTGTTTTTTTTATGTCGGCAAATTGTTGTGATCCAGTATTTATCCCCACTTTACCATCTATGATACTGGTGATCAATGTTTGTTCGATTTGTTATATATTCTGACGTGTCTAAACGTCAAATCCTTTTATTCGCCAAAATATCCAGAAAACTAAATACGTTCCTTTAATGTTTGATCTACCTTTTTCGAATAGTCAAATTTAAGTTTGTTGCTATTTTCCCCCATTCAACATGTTGCAGTAATTCTTATTTTTGTATCATTATATTTTTTGTAATTTTTTTTTGCAAACCTATTGGAATAAGCTTCGTCTTCCGCGCTCTTCTATTTTTCATATTATTTATAATGAGAACGTTCAATCTTTATAAAAAAACTTCAATTTGAAAATGCCCCAAGATATAGGCCAATAATGGCAGTATAAAATGCGGTATTACGTTTTTTTACTTCGGTCCAAATGTATTCTTCATACTGTCATTTTTTCTCAGTTTTTAATATTTTTATAAATTATTTTTTGCGTAAAATGCGAATACTGGGAGCGCTTCCAAAGATGGATATAATTTTTGACACGAGCCAAACAAATAAGGGTTTTATTTTGACGTTTGATTGCAGCAATATATAATCTTAAGTTAAAATTTCTTCTTTAAACTGTTATTTTTTGGTCTTTGATTTCGAAAGCTTCCAATGTCTCTGGATGGGCACTTGTGTATATCGTATTTTGTTTATGAACCTTTAACCATAGAACCGGAATCCTTTTATTTTAACGCTCAATTTATACAAGATAGTCAAATCGAAAAACGACAAAAACAAAATCTCATCCTGTATCCTTGTACATATTTTCTTGTTACCTTTTCCCGTCTACGGCATGTAAGCCAATGAAATAAAAATATTAATTGGTGAAAAAAACCCTTTTTGTGTTTTCTCAATTGGAAGGCAGTAAGCGAGGGTTGTGTGAAAGAAGACCAACCTACGTTTACTTTGACTAGGAATTATAACGGCAAAATTACACCTATAATCCGACCATTTATAATACATGTTAGAAAGTTGTTTTCACTTGAGGCGTTCAACTTGTCGGTAAACTCCTAGATTAGAAATAGTGTACTACACTTGTATTTCTCGAAAATTAACATTCACATGAGCCATACAGTACATATATGTACCAAGAGTAGCGCTAAGATGCCAAAATGTTCACTTTTAGTTATAATTGGCCATTTTCGTAAATTTTGGCAATTTCGGTACAATTTCTGTGGCAAATTATGAGCTTTTCATAATCTTAGAAAATGTTTATATCAAATTTTTAGTCAAAATAACAGTGTACAAAATAACATGTTTCTATTTTTGATCACTATTTCAACAATAAAATGGTTAAAGAATGTTACACTGACCATATTTCCAGCCCACTCTGGAGCCCTTTTTAATCTCCAAACTTACTAATGGTGGCGCAAAAAACATATATGTACCGAATAGCATATGTGAATTTTAGAAGTTAAAAAATAAATGCGAGTTGGCCATTTCTCGATTGAGCATATTCAGCTGAATAGTTCCTGAAAGGTATTTTGTTTGTGGAAAGCATTTTTGTATGGTACACTGGTAAGTCTTTGGTTTTCTTTGTGTGTGTGTTCATCACATCTTATGTACAAAAGGTTTACTGCATTTTGTCGTCTTGAAAGCTATCATGGACATTTACAATGACGGGTTGTATTTACAGCGGCTTCAGTCAATTGAGTCTTTTTTCCATTTCGGTAAATTTGATCGTTTTGTTAAATTACTGTCTTTCAATCCAGTAAACTGTATCTTGTTCATTTAATTTAACCTATTGCCCTCGTTACATAAGTCATCCTGACAACAGCCGACCATGACGCAATTTATCCAACGGAAACGATTTCCGATACATTTATGGGACTTGCGCTGTACTTCACAGGCATCACGTTTTTTACACCCACGTGTAATCATTCGACGCCCGTTTTCCCTCCTGTCAAATGTCATACAGCTGTAACCCTAAAAATGTGTTGTGTTTAACTAAAATACGGACATATCACAACGGTAAATGACGTAGACTATGAAAAATGACGTATGTATATTTAGATATTTAGGAAACCATACATTATGTAAGAAGGGGGTTCATTAACTCAAAGTTTTTGAATAATTACTTGGAAGATTTACCAAGGATTTCTAATTTTCAAAATTCATAAGAATGAGCTTAATGGCCTTAAAATGACGAATACTTTTTACATGTAGCTAAATTTTTGATAATATTTTCAATCAATGACAATATTTTCCGGATACGTTTTGGTCCAAAAAGTAGTAAGATAACCCAATGTTGGTACGAAAACTACCGGTAACTACTGGTAAGATAACTCGTCAGGTGGTTATATCTCTAAAACATAGTGGCATCCTGTTACAGTATACAGTATGCAACATACCCCCAAAAGTGGACATGCCACTTCTTCCATGCAATCTTCTGGTTTTGAAACCGAGCTACATTCGTAACATCGAGGTGTTGCGGCTAAAATCAGACAAATTAGTGACTAAAAATTTAAAACATATAAGATCTTACGTGTTCGGTATGTAAAAGAGCCAACATCGGTCCGTTTTCCATCTTCCAGTTCAGCGAAAATGCCAAACATGTAGGTTTTAGCCAGCTGGAGGCCACTGACGGGCATCGAGTAGTCAGATGAATTGTGTTCTTTGCGGAACGTGCCATGAGGTGGCGACATATTAATATAATACATGCTTTTCCCCTGGACATGCGTCCAAGTGCAATTCAATTTGACAGTCGCATCACGCTGCACACGGGCGCGCACCACGTCAAATGTTGGTGGAAGAGGGGCTAAAATTTTAGTTTTGAAATTAGTCGAATAATTCTTTTCCGCAGAAATACCTCAAAAATAATGTTAAATGGACCAGTTAATCCAATTTTATGTAAACCGCGATTAAAAAAATGTATTAGAATACACTACATGAGCCCACAACACGACACATTCACCGGGCCAAAAACTGTCATCTTGTAGGCTGTCGCGATTTGGGCGCATATACTGTATTGTCTGTTTTATTGAAAACGTCTTGCCCTTTTTTTTCAAATTTGAAACTCTGATATTTTACGAAAATATTTTCAAATTATCTTGCAAAATAATTACAACAAATTTACGGATTTTTTTTTCAAAAAAATAGTTTTGAACGATAGTTATTACGCATTTAATTTATCACTGAGAACAGTCTTATTACTTTTACAATATTACTTTTATATTCTTAAACAATAACCTGTTTGAAAATCGACATCGGAAACGTCCGTAACCCCAGTATCTTTCAGAACTGCCAATACGGACACCGTGTAATTTGTGGTTGCTTCTAGCCCTTGCAAAATGTGACTTATGTCCGTTGTCGTGTACTGTATGTCTAAAAAATGGGGTTAAATTTTGATTGTCGGATAAAGCAGCAGTCAATCAAACCATAATCATCCGTATCTCTCGACACGGCGGAAACATGGTACATCGCGGCTTCAGGTATTTCTTCCCACTCGATGACAGCCGACGTCGTTCGGATTGTGCGTGATGGAACAGTTACCGGCGGCCCAAGAGGAGCTTTAAAATGATTAGTTTAGATGTGAAGAGTAAATATCCGGGCTCTATTGGGAACGCTTAGGCTGTCAACATAGAAAAATGAAGGTTCACCATTAAAAATGGATTTTTCAATCTGGTGCAATTTTCACTGATCAAGCCGTAAATGTGAATTTTTTTGTCATTTTTTCTTGCAAATCGCCGAAAAATTCAATTTTAATTTTACACTGGCTCCTAAAAGCTCCTTACGTCATGAACACGAGCCTTCTTTTCAGATAAATTTCTATTTTTTTACTCTTGAATCTCTAACAAACACGTTAGTAGTGCGTTAGTACGAAAACTGATAGCCTAGCGCACAGTCTTGATCGGGGTAAGGTGTAAATTAAATATATGATCGCCAAGTGTTGTTCAAAACACTAATTGGCGACCAATTTTGTGACCGCCAAAACCACCCAAAATAGTCCTTTGGCGACAAAAAACGATCGTCGAAATACCCTTCACATAACATTTCCTTGACTTTTAGGTTTCGACATAAAAAAAACTCAAGACCAGTTTCATAAATATATAAGGTAAATACCCGTCATTTGACTGACGACAAATTCATCAGTGACTAATGCCCTCTTCTCAGAAACCGCTTTCACCATGAAAAAGTACTTTGTTTCGGGCGCCATGCCAGTAATTGTGATTGTGTGCTCGCTAGTCGTCATTGGCAGCCTATTTTCATAGCCGATTGGTTTCGGCCGAATGTCCAAAATATAAAAATAGTCCTCAGGCAATTCGGTCCACTGTAGATCCAACCGGCGCGATTTGATCTTCGGAAATGTCATAACTGGTGCGGCCGGTGCCGTCGGCTGGTAAAATTGGACCGCATCGGTGTGAAATAATTCCGACTTTCCACAAGCGGTAATTTGATACTCGGTATCGGGCTCGAGTCCATCGATAAATGTAAAAGTTTTATTAATAACCAGCGGATCATCTGCGTTTGCAATTTGCGGCAAAAAAGATAACTCATAAAAGTCAACTCCGTCCACAAGGGGCCAGGATAAAGACATTGCGCGGGAAGTGACATCACTCGTTATCAAATTGGACATCGCTAACAAGGGATCGAAATTTTCTATTTTTGTGGTTTTGTTTTTGAAATAAAAAGAAACTTCGGGAATCATTTTTTTCAGCTTTTTCTAACTTCAAAATGTCCCAAAATTCCAAAAATGTCTAGAAATTTAAAATCAGAGGCTTACTTATCAAATTTGCAAAAAAACAAATTTCCGCCAATTTGCCCGATGCAACCTTAGCAATTTCGAACCCTATGACTGGCCCAGTTGCAAACCGACAGGTGTGTACATCGGTTGTCCACGTTTGTCTCATGGCAGTTGCGGTCAAGTTCATCACATATCGCGTTTCGGCGGTCAAATCGGTCAGTTGGACAAAATTTGAGTAAACCGGTATTCGGGTCAAACCGGACACCGTTGGCGGCCAAATATTGGCGAAGTATTTGTAAGCTCCAGGGATAGGATCCCAGTCGATTCGAATAGATGTCGTACGTTTTTCTTTTGAACGGGCCACGATTGGTTTTGGTGCTAAAATTTTTGTTTTAATGTTTTGCCGAAAATTTGAACAAGAGTATTTTTTTAACGGGGTTTCCGCGGTTAACATGGGGAGTCTTCAAACCACTTAAAAAGCTTTCACAACTGATTCAGCATCTTCCACTGAGCAAAAATTTCATAATAGCAAATTCCGAAGTTTAACTCTTAGGGGTCAAAATGGGGAAAAACAACCGAATCTCATTCCAGTATGAACAAAGCGTATAATCAAGTTTCGTTATTCGTTCTGGTATTGATTTAAGCCAAAACCGCGGACACCCTATTTTAACCCTTTTCCTGCTTAACTTTTTAATATCATACAAACAACTTTAAATCACTTTTTTAATAATAAAAAAATCTATTTAATACTTCACAAACCTGAGTCAAAAGCAATGCTAATCGGATCCGTTTTGGCGTAGCTCAAAATTCCTTGTACGGTAACCGTATATCGCACACTCGGTTTTAACGCCCAAAAATCCAACTTAGTACTATTGCGTGAAAAGTCGGATTTCTTGCCAATATCTGGATAAACGGTGACTTTATAACTAAGCACATTTTTGACTGGTGTGTATACCAGTTTGGCCCAAGTTGTCCGGACCGACTGGATGATGATTTGAGGCGGGGCCGGAGCTGTCCGTGATTCCGCTAATCCAGAATCCGTTACAGGCCCAGTTGCCAAAACGGCTTTGACTTCCATGTGATATGGTGTGTCATTGTCCAGATTTTCAATTGAAAGCTTTAGGGAGTTACAAATTTTATTGTCATTGATACATGTATAAGTCACTGTACCGATAACCTGTTATTTCAGTTTCTGAAATATTGATCAAGTTTTAGACCTTCTATTCAAAAATCGTTCTAAAATTACTATAGGAGACAGGGGATAAAATACCATTTATATTCAAGTTCACGACGCCGTGGTGTCCCACGGTAATAGTTAACTTAAATGGAAGTGATGAATAATTGTCAAATATACACTTTGTAGTAGAAAAACCACCTAGAAAAACGATTATACATGTATTCATGGGACTGATTATTTCGAGTCGTTTCAGCTCAAATGAATGGTTTTTAACTCCTAAACTGAGTTTCAATTAACTGGTAATCGGCGTGCATATCCGGCGGGAGCGGGAATATATTGAACACATAGTACGCAACATCCTCAACCGGACTCCATGCCACATTGAGCCTGGTTGACGTCACATTTTGCGCAATGAGGACCGGTGCACTCGGTGCGGTTATTTGCGAGCGGTTCACGATATTTGTGCGGGTTCGCCCGTTTATAATGCAACTCAGCTTCACGTAGTAGCGGGTAGACGGCTGGAGTAGCGTGACTTCATATTCTCGTTGATCCTGGGGTAGATTAATAACGCCGTTTGCGATATTTTCTGGGTAAGGATAAATTTCGATTTCGACCGTTGAGGCTTCGGGCACCGACGACCAGGAAATAGTGAAGCGGGTTGTTGATACGTCAGAAATGAAAACATCCGGTGAGGCTGGTGCGGTTTGGAAATTCGTGGTGATTGGATCGGTTGTAAAGCCATCCCCCACACCAATTATCGTAACATTATAGGTTGTTAAGCTGGGCAGATTTGTCAATGGTAAGCGGGTGCCCATGACTTTCGATTAGGGTGGCAAGAGGGTGTTAAGATGTTGCATCATAGAAACAAAAAGACTGATTTTTAGCACCGAATTATTTGACTTGACAGCAACTGACTTAAAAAATACCTTTTTGTTCAAAATTGACCTTTTATTGCAGTTCTACGCCCTCCAGACAGGATGCAATAGTAATTGCATCTTCTTAAGCCCCGTTTCGCGGGTCCATTTTGTACCCCAATAGAGTAATTGCATCCAATGTAGCCCGCTTCGCGGACCCATTCTGTACTTCAATAAGGTATCGCATACTATGTAGCTACGCTTCGCGGGCCGATTCTTTGCTACAATAGGGAATTGCATCATATGTAGCCCCGCTTCGCGGACCTGTTCTATACCCCAAAAGAGCAATCGAATCCTATGTATCTTTCTAGTTTTCTGAGAAACCTCACGCTATATTTTTAAGCAGCCTAATTTTAACTAAAAAACAATTGAAAAATTTGAATGACAACAACATGCCACCCTACTTTGGACGGTATCAATCCAATTTCTGGCTCAAACGTAACAACATAATGGTTGAGGCGTTCATGTTCATTCCAAATTAGAATCGCTTCCGAGCTCCAAATCGATTCAAAGGACATGGCGGGCGGGGAGGGTGCCGTTAAAAATGTGATTTCAACGGAATCGGTTTCCCCTAAATCGCCCGTGAAGGTATTAAGCGTAACTGTATACCATGTAGCGGGATCAAGCTCATCAAAGCTGATTGCATCACTCGCCTCGGACAGCTCAAACTTTGAGCCCTTTTCGGCGAAGGCGATTGAATCAAGTAACAGCGTGAACTTGGCGTACTCCGCCCTGGTGGTCCAATTTACTATCGCCGAACTCGACCGTAAATCGGTTACTGGCAAGGGTTCTTAATTTTTCGACGAAGACTTTATGGGACCAGTTATTAGTATACATAGTGCAACCTAAATGAACATAAAATAGTCTAGTATGACAAAATGTTGTTGTTAAAAACCTATCCCAGTTTATTTTTGAACTAAAGTATTAAAAAATTAGGTACTTCAAAGGCACCGCCTGAATCGGTCTTTTCTTTTGTGAAGAAAGGGTAATCCGCCGAAATTTTTCCATTTCTGGCCAATGAGGATGCTCAAAAGGAAATTTTCGGCGTATTAGCCTTTCCCCACAAAAGGCAAGATACCAATCAGACGGTGCCGTTTCAAATCAATGTGTGGGAGTTAAAAATACCAATAATGATATTGAAAATCGAAAACGTGAATCTTGTAGAACTTTCGAAATTTTTTTTGAAAATTTATCGAGATTATATTCCCCATATTCTTTAAAAATGTGTTTTCCCAAAAAAAAAAACACTTTTTTGATGACTAAGAGGTATCGAAAATTGGGGGTAATTTACCGTATGGGGACTCTCTGACTGTGAGGCTTTGAGCAATTTTTCTTTGATTTGTAACGCTATTCTGACGTCACCCTCACAGTCAGAGCGTCCCCATACGGTACATAACGGTATTTCATTAGTGAATTAAGGAAGTTCACTTAAGGATTTTTTTTCATTTCAGCACTTTTTTAAAATCATGAATTTTTTCCAAGAGTCCCAATTACACATGTCAATTTTGAACCCAGTGGCTGAAAGCAATGGCGGCGGGACGCTGGTTTTAACCGAGACGATGGTTTCATCCGTGACCCCATACGCGACCTGGCACGATAAAGTCACCTCATAGTCGGTGTCGGCCTTTAGCTGGACGATCTTGTGTAAGCTTCGTTT
The DNA here is from genome assembly GCA_004367875.1 of Oikopleura albicans. NCBI lineage: Eukaryota > Metazoa > Chordata > Appendicularia > Copelata > Oikopleuridae > Oikopleura > Oikopleura albicans. The sequence continues at coordinate 197,142 of SCLG01000077.1, forward strand.
AACCCGAATGCGCTCCTCGGCAGCCGGTACAAATTTAATACTATAATCCTTACAGTACGACTCATCATTCCAGCCCACCTGGAAGCTTGTTGATCGAACTTGATCAAAGGTCAAGGTCGGGGCCGGCGGTGCGGTGATCTGAGTGGCCCTGGTTGGATCCGTTTGGCCAAAATCAAAAATGGCAACCCAGCTGAACTCATAGTTAACCAGTGGGTTCAAATTTCGGACAACTGCCGATTGTGCCGTTTTCGACAGGGTTAACTCGCCAACGTGGGGCGAGACGGTTAGCGAATATTTTAAGGCGCCTTCGATTGGAATCCAATGAACGTTCATTGATGTCGAGCGCACATTATCAAACCATAATTCGGCACCAGCAGGAGCTAAATGGGAAAATGGTAAATAAGCACAGGCGGATATTTAATGAGGCGTAAAGTAACGAAATGATAGGTGGTGACTAAAATGGTTAACGAACTTACTCTAGAAAGCTGACTAAATTTAGAGACATTCTCTAATTGAGAATGTTTTGCAGACAATTTTTATACACCATCTAACGGCTTAAAGTAACACCAAAACTATTTTTTTAGCGAAAATATTACTTCAAATGTTACTTTTTAAGCAAGTACGGGCCAATTGGCCATATTGCAAAAATTTAATGCGCAAAATGGGTTGAGCTCAAGGTTACCCTGCAGTTCAATTAAGGTCAATTTAGGCAAAAAGTTCAATTAAGGTCAATTTAGGCAAAAAGTTCAATAAAAATCAATACAGATGAAGAAGGGCCAATAATGATGAATAAAGGTCAATAAAGGTCAATAGAGGTCAATAAAGGTCAATAAAGATTGGGTTAATGAATATAGTCAACGAAATGAAAAATACAACCCTAATTTCATGACGCTTTTGCATAAGCATTATTTGACTATGCAATATAAATACGATTTCCCGCTTCCGGTAAGCGGAAAAAAGGGTATAACCGAAACAGTTTGATAACCGTCTTGTCTTATCGTTACGATTTTATCACCATAACGTTAAGGAGTTTTTTTGGCAGCTGAACTTGATTACAAGGGAATTAAATGGATTAATAACATTATTGTAATTGAACTTGTCATTATTATTGAGACATTTCCAGCTCGATAAAATTTTATTTGTTCAAGTCCCTTATCTCATGTATTCGAATTTGTTTCGACTTCAGTTTTTCTTATTGAAGGATTAAGATAGAATTTCACAATCATAAAACTTCGGCATAAAAAAGCTAATATCTTCAAATAAACCGCAAGTCTCGTTAACCCGTGTTCGCTGCAATACACGTTCTTGCTGGCAATTATTTTGAGTTTAACGTTTTTTTTATAACAATCGAACTCTCGTTCTAAGAACACGATCAATTCGTGATTTCAGTAAATATCAAAATGTTAGAGGTTACTATGACTTATAGGGAAAAGCTTTTTTTTACCTAATTTTGACCAAAAAGTACCGAACAATGAAAATTTGGTGTTATTAAACTGCATTCCAAGATCGAACTGCGAAAATAACTGCGCAATGTGACGGTAAAATTAATTAAATCTACTCCAAAAGTTCTAATCGATTTTTAAATTAAAGGATTATTATGCAATTAGATATACGTTGATAAATTTTTAGAAGAATTGAGAATGATGTGATTATATTGTATGCCCAGTTTTCATAGCTATATAATTTCACAAAATATTTTTAACTTTTTTTTAAATGGTCATACAAATCCCTGCGCAGTTAGCCCGCTTGTGATGTCATACGGCAGGTTTTTTACTCAAAAATTCAACGTATGTAATAATTTCAACAAATAACCCCCTGCGCAGTTATCGGGCAGGTTTTTTCCCCAAAAAACTTTTCAATTTTCCGCCTACGCCCTGCGCAGTTATCGGGCAGGTTTTTTTTGTCGCGAACCCGACCGATAATTACGCAGGGGGTGCATGTAAAACGCCTCCCCTTCATTTTGATTTTATAAATTTATTGGAATAATTAGACATGGCCTGACTGTATAAAATAAAAAAACGCAACAGAAGGTTAAAACGGGACCGTAATCATCTGCAAAAATTAAAAATGATACTTTTATAAGTTATATAACTGTGGTGAGCATCGTGTTCATTCCGAAAAACTGGTCTGTTGTTATATTTACGTCTTAACACAGTGCGAAATAATGTTACGACATAATTATTGTAATTCTTCATTTAATCTTTTAATCAACCACAATGGCCGTCAAAGAAAACCATTTTTAGGTAAATATTTAGTGTGAGACGAATTCTTATTAAACCACGATTTAATTCGAATAAAGGTAATTAATTAAAAAAAAGTGTTTTTAAGAGTTTTTAAATTACAATTTTTAATCCTTCCACATGTGGCCACAGCGGAAAAAAATATTTGTGGTCTAAAAATTCCATTTATCATTTGGTAAGAGATTTATTTGAGCCTATTTAAGCCTTATTAAACATTTTTCCTAGCGTTTTCGTCAGAAATGATCCATCTGACAAAATAAATTCCATGCACCCCCTGCGCAGTTATCTAGTCACCCGTTATCTGGCCGCTTGTTCCTTTGTCAAGCCGAAATTTTGGGCAATTTTTCAGAAAGCCATATCTTTATATGTTAAGGACTGCGTCGTTATCTGGCCATTGTTACGTAACAAAATTTTGTTAAGATATGTCGGCCAGATAACGGCGATAACGTTTTGCCACTAATAAACCGAAAATTTATGACAAACAATTTTGATATGAACGAAAATTCACTCGGTTTTTTTTTCGAAACACTTTTTATTTTATTGTTATAGGCTATAACTTATAACTTATAGCACTAACTTATAGCTATAACTTATAGCACTTTATTTATCAGTTCAAGTCGTAACATCAGCACTTTTGAAATTATTTCACCAAACAGATTCCTATTAAGCAACAGGTTAATCCGAATAAGATGCCTTAAACAAACAAAAAAATGTGTCCTCAAGATGAATTTAAAACCACTTCTAATAACAATCTTAAGTACCTGTTGTATAAGTCGCAGCTGCCCAATCTGTGACAGACTTATCGAAAACGGCACGTAATTTAAACGTGTTTTGATAAAAGACTAAAACTCGATCAATGTCAAAAAAAAAAAGTCAAAAAGAGGCAAATTGACAGTTTTCATATTATAGCTTAAAGCTTGAAATTTATTGAACAAAGCAAGATATTAGAAAAAAGGAGAAGAGGGCCAACTCGGGTGTATTTGACTTTCTCAGAAAACTCGGGTGTATTTGAGTTTTTCGGAAAACTCGGGTGTATTTGAGTTTTCCGAGAAACTCGGGTGTATTTGAGTTTGTATAAAAATACACCTGCTTTTCTGGAAAAAATCGGGTGTATTTGAGTTTTCATCAAAATACACCCGAGTTTCTCGAGAAACTCAAATACACCCAATTTTCACTTCGAAAATTTTATCTTACCTGTAGTATAAGTCGCAGCTGCCCAATCGGTGACGGACTTATCAAAAACGGCGCGCAATTTAAATGTGTAGTCCGTCGCCGGTTCAAGTTCATTGAGGGTCTTCAAGACATCGTGACCGTGAAGGATGACCTCGGCGTCATATTCCGGTTCTGAAGTCGCGTAAAACAGAATTTGATATTTTAACGCTTCTGGAACATGGGAACTTGTTAACTTTACCACGGGTGAGTTGGGTTCAAGTAAGAAAGTACGTGGGGGATTATTTTTGGGTAATTAATGCAGAGTTTTTAGGGTGAACACAGAAAAAATTAACACTGAATTGCCGAGTCGGAAGTGACCGAAATTTACTTCACTTCTAACACTACTACTAGTACTTACCCTACTACTAGTACTAACCCTACTACTAGTACTACCGCTACTACTAGTACTTAGCCTACTACTAGTACTAGCCCTACCACTAGTACTAACCCTACTACTAGTACTAACGCTACTACTAGTACTAGCCCTACCACTAGTACTAACCCTACTACTAGTACTAAGCCTACTACTAGTACTAACGCTACTACAAGTACTGAACTTACTACTAGTACTAACCCTACCACTAGTACTAACCCTACTACTAGTACTAACCCTACTACTTGATCTTCTCAAAACCTATTACGAGATCAACGTTGTCCCCTGGGAGTTAAACACGTGTTAAATTATTTTTTATATCATCTTATGTGGCCAATTTACAAACTCTTACTACATTTAGTCTATTTCCGTCTCGATGTTTAATACAATTATCATTAGGCATTTAGCTCTAAAAATATCGTGTTCACCCTAAATGCTCGAAAAAAAATAAACTTCGAGGTATGTCCTCGTCACCCAAACTTCATGCTTGTTGATGTTATGTCATCTATAACCAATATTGGCGGTTCGGGCGCCGTGGTAAACGTCAGATCGGTTATGGTATCTGTGGTTGCGTCGGGTAATTCCGCGTAAATCGAAATAGAAAAGGCACTCTGCTTCTCGAGATCACTCAGGTCAAATAAATTGTTAAACACTTGAATCGGATTCTGATGTCCAATCAATTCCGGCTCAACGGTCAGATAATACGCCTCCGCGTGCGGCAAATGGTTCCAATTGACCCGCGCCGAAGTCGTCGCCACCTCACTAATGTGCACGTTTTGTAAAATCGGTGCGGTAACGACGGAAGTGATTGCGGGTAGTGAAATGCCAAATGAGTAAATGGCTCGCAACTCAAACGCATAATTCCAATCTGGATCGAGCCCGGTAACATCAACAACACTCTCCGTAATCGCTACTTCTAACTCGCGTTTGACGTCTTCGTCTTTATAATACGTGAGCTGGAGGGGTCGGGTTGACGAAACCGTTAATCAGAAAACGTACGATAAAATCTTGACAAAATATTTTGCTAACAGAAACATATATAAAAGATAAATGTTCACAACAAGTAACCGGCTTTTGGCCGAGGCACAACTTTCGTCGAAAATGTGTTGATTACCAATAGTTAGGGCCATTTTCAAGGGTCACTTTTAGTCATTTTCGTTAATCCCGTAAGTGGCCCTTACTTTGAACCCATGTTACTTCAAAATTGGCGGAAGTTACTACCGCCAGTTTTAAAATGGAACTACCGCCAGATTTAAAATGGAACTACCGCCAGTT
>SCLG01000077.1:202438-218843 GCA_004367875.1 Oikopleura albicans
AAAAAAAAACTAGTTTAATGTAATCAATAATTGAGTGGTAACAATATTTCTAAAATAATAAACCGTCTCTTTTGATATGCTTCAAGTACATGCCGCAATGTAGCTTAGTTATTTAGAAAACTCTTGTGGTATGGAATTTATAGAATTATGCATTTCTAGTAGCATAAACACATATTTGTCACAGAAAAGTTTTTTTGCATTCAAGTGTTGACGCAATTACCCGACACGTTTATTGTAATTAAATAAGTCAACCCTAGCTGAAGGTGTGTTGGAATGACAATTTGTTTGGTTGGTTGTTTGTCCCAATCTTCACTTCTATCCCATGACAGTTCAACGGACGACGAATAAATTTGGGTAACGCGCAACGCAGACAAAGTTGGTATTGGGTTTGTTTTCACTTGAAGCTCAGATGTGAACGTCTTGGCTGGCTGGGCAAGGGTTAAAATTTTTCTAGGCGGTCGAAATATTGGTGATGGGCAAATTGATCATTGTCCGACCTGAAAAATCGGCGTGAAAGGTATTTTTTAATTTATTTCTAGTATAAATCAAGTCGGACACAAAATTAATCTATACTACTCGGCGTTTTACATGAATTTCCGCCATCTTTTCTCGCGCATTTTCTAAATGGCGATATTCGAGTTTTTGACGTGCGGAAAAAAAACTCGAGTTTGGCTATCTAGAAAATACGAAAGAACAAATGGCGGAAATTCATGTGAAACGCTGAGTAGAAATGAGTATCAAAAAAAAATGCGTTTCACGCCGATTTTTCATACCGGACACCGAGTAGAACCCAGAATTGGTAGAATTCCGATTTTGAGAGCAATTCTACCAATTCGGCCACGAATTTTTTTTTACCAAAAATTTTTAGCCCAAAACTGATTTGCACGTACCACCAGTTTGTAGGTGGCATCTGGAAGCAAATTTTCGGCGCTCCAGTTTAGTACGTTTCCGGGCGCGATCGTACTGGTCGACACTGCATTTCCGTCGCCATTTAGTAATTGAATTTCGTATGAATCGGTGCCGGGAACTGAGGGCCACCATGCGGACAGGTACGTTGTGCCAATAAACTTCATATTGATCATTGGTGGCTCCGGATCCGTTAGAACATCCATTTGCGATGTCAACATTTTCTCACCATACCTTGCGGTTACCTCAATAATGTAATGCTGGTACGGCGCAAGCCCGTTGAATTCGAACTTGTTGAGCTGATGGGAACGGAGTGACTCGAATTGTGAGCCGGATGAGTCTAAAATGCGTGTTGTGTAGCCGCTTGCATCGGGTACTTTTGGCCATTCCATCAGGCCAGACGACGAATCGATCCAGGACAAAGAAAGCGTCGGAGGCTCCGGATCGGTTCGAACTAAATCGGGGTTCGACATTGGAGACAAATTATGCCTTGATTTTTATACCTCCTAGGGATCCTACGTACAGTGTTAAATACAGGGTACCCAACGATAGGAAAAACGTTTAGAAAACTATCATATAAGGCCTAATATCTGGGACCGCATTACGCATGACAATTTTATGTTTTGTTTCAATGATAAACTTCATTTTTTTTAAATGCAATTTTTAATCACTTTTGGTTAAATTTTCAGCGATTACTTTTCAGCATGGCGGCCTAAGCACTGCGGACCGCTGTCTGCAGTTTTTAGGAAAAATATTTGTCGGTGAATAAGTTTATTAGCTTATTCTTCGAAAAAAATTGATATTTCGGTTGTTTTGTCGGTGGTGCCGGCCTCCTACGCCCTTTGTCATGAAATAAATTTAGTACTTTTTTGCAACACCATTACCGAACAATTATTATAGTCAAACTTCGAACCCCTTCACCAACCCATTGCCGAAATACACACCATCATTTGATGTGCGTCCCTCAACGGTGACGCTATACTCTGTATACGGTTCTAAGTTAAAGGCCGTGTAGGAGTTGTCCATCGAGTGTTTTCTGACACCATTGATGTCAATCGCATATCCTCCCGTTACACCAGGAATCGGCGTCCAGCTTATCGTGAACGATCGTTGACTCGTCGCCGCAGTTCGAACGATGGGCGAAACAGACACTGAAAGATACGCTTAGAAACCTATCATTAAGAATGCATTAACTCGGCCCCGCTATTTTGTCTATACTGTCAGGAAAAAAAACACAAGTGATGTTGCTATTTGTATAATACAAACTGACCGCAAACCGTTATTTACCCTATGCCTGCGCGTTAATTTTTCGATGACGCCAAAAACCTTTAAAATCGGCCAATTTTCTATATTTATGAGGTGAGCACTTCGCTGTTATTCCCTACTCGCTTCGTTTTTTTGCGGGATTTTTAGTAATTATTTTAATATGTATCAGTTCTAACTACATAATAATTTAAATAACGTTTAATCATTATTTAATTTTACGAAATAAGAGTCAAGGGCAACTTATCCAATATTCGAAAATAAATTGTCCGTACAACGAAAAATAAAAATAAATTGGTACTTGTCGTTACGCTTTGCTACGTTACGCGGCCAATCATAATTAGTAGCGCGAGACAATTTAGTTGTTGCACGGACAATTATGATTGGTCGCGTTACCTAGCAACGTGCTCCGACAAGTAGCAATTTCTTCTTTTTTTTGTACCGACAATTAGGTTAAAGGGTGAACAGGGTTTAAGGGTAAACATATTAGGGTAATATTATAGTTAAAAAAAGCCGATTGAAATAGACGCTGAAAAATATGGTAAGAACTACATCATTAAGAACACATTAAGATAAGTCTAAGCAACAGAGAAAAGGCTTGTTTCCTTGAGTGGACGATTGTCAGCGATCCAAGAACAAAATCGGTGGCGAGTTCGATCATGTTAATTGATGTCGCCACAAGAACAACAAAAGGCCTTGTCTGAGGTTAATGAAGCGGGAACGGGATTTTACGTGGGAGTAATCATGCCTCCCGTAAAACCAAATTTAACGGCTTATTGAGCCCACTGTTGAATTTAAACCGTACAGGGAATTTATTTCACATTTTTTGGTAACTTTTGGGTACAAAATTTGTACTACAAATGTCATTTGTTTTTTGCTCTAACTAAACCTATGGTTGTCACACAGAATTGAAAACCGTTTTTCCCCGAAAAATTTTAACCAGACAGATGTTATGAAAATCACGATTAAAAAAGTACCACCAAAACGCCTATGAAATATACGTAGCAAGTCTAATAATCTTGACGCATGTCACCAAAACGATAAATCGATGCATTGAGGTTAATTGATGGCGACGCGTGCCGTACTTGACAGGTTAAGCCCATTTATACACGCAATGTTAATGAGACGCTACGTTTTTTTTGTTGAGATGAGAAAATGTCTGTTTTTTGTTCTGTTCAGAGCTGGTAATGAGTTATCACTGGTCTGCTGTCGAACAATTTGTTAATTATGTCGAACTTCATCATTTACGAAACGTCTAAGTTATCCTTATCTGGTTCTCATAAAAAACTGTCCATGAACAAAATAAGCATGACGAAAATTGAGTTCAAGAAAAAACGTTTAAAAAATTCGTTGCTCAGAGCGATCGGTTTTTTTTATGAAAAATAACCCCTGAGCTGTTATGTTGTCACCCATTTTCTGGGAGATTTTACCGTTTGCTCCGTTATCTTACGGATATTTTTGAGCCAACTTTTCAGGAATGGGCCATTCTGGATGGCTATTTGGATGAATTAAACACCGGCTCGCCCCGTTATTCTGCGTACATTTTTCATGCAAAAGCTGCATAATAACAGCGCGAGGAGTGTACATTGACATCAAACGCATCCATGCGCCATTATCTTATTATTTTTGCATGGAAAATCCGCAAGATAACGCAGCAAATTGGGAAATATGCCAGAATATACCCACATATTTCCCCATATCTATTTAATTTAACCCCCTTACCGCGTGAAAATTTTAGTAAAGACTGACAATGCAAGTCACAAGTTCCTTGCGAACGTACAAGACCAGTTAAATACAAGCAATGCTTCTTCTATAAGTTATAGACTATAACCCAAAGAAAAGCGGATGTTTCTGCAAATCAAATTTGCTTTCTTTCCCAAGGCCCATTTTTTATTGTTCTTGTCTTGACATGCGTAATATTGATTTTATTAGAAAATGTCGCAAACTTACACGTTCGAAATGAAGCAGTTCCAGTAAACGTCTTTTCCGCATGCTTTGCCTCGAGAATGATTGTATATGGAGTCCAAATTGAAAGTTGGTCAAATTCAAAAGACGTCGTAGTTGGCGACAGTTCATGTTCTACCGAATTTTCACCCGAGGTATGAAGTGATACCCTGTAATAAGCTCAAAATTAGTTTTTATTATCTTTACATAATTAAAGTACACAAACAAATTGCAGAGGATAATATACTTCTCCGAACGCAAGCCTGCGGAGAAGTATATATCATCTTTACAAAATTCTCTTTTTAGTTCCGTTCCAGCCGAAATTACAAAATGGCATTTAAAAAGTGGCACCAGCTCTGGTGCGCCATCTAAATAAGAGGACAGTCACATAAAATAATAAATCAATGTATCGACGATAACTTTGAACATTTCCCTGTAAGTAATTGTTTCTGGTACAGTTGTCCATTCGATTTTGACGCTTGTTTGGGTAGTTTCAATAATTGTAATTTCTGGCGGTGCAGGGTCAGTCATAAATGTTGTCGACCCTTGAAGATCGTTTGAGGTCGTTTCTTCCTCCAATTGGCCAATCACCTCCGTGGTATGTGAAGTGTAGTAAGATAAATTTTCCAATTGAATTTCGCGCATTGTCGAGTCAACCTCATGCGTTTGAACAATTATTTTGTCAATATAGAGGTTAACCATGTATGTGATTGCGCCCGGCACTTCGGACCAGGCAACTTTAGCAGTTGTTCCGGTGACCTTATAATTGAGTTTCGAATTTTGTAAGAGGCCACGGAAATTGAGGGATCAATAATACTTTACGAAATTATTACTAAAAATAATGCACTCGTGTTTTTGAAAATGCAATTTTTACTTTGGAAATAAAAAAATATCTTATCGGTTGCGTAGGGTTTCAGTCCGAGCACATATTTTATGTCTTACGAAAAAACATTATAAATCCATAAAAAAATATATAAACACTTGGTGTCCCAATGGCACCGTTTGAATCGGTATTTTTTTCTTTTTGGGCGAAAGGGCAATCCGTCGAAATTTTTTCCGAATTTTTTTAGGCTGTGTAATTAGGGTCAGAAGTCAAAAAAAAATTCGGCGGATTACCCTTTCACCCAAACCGATTCATAGGGTGCCGCCCCTATTTTATAATAATCTCATAATATATGATGAGAGTAAGATGACAGCCATATCTAACAAATACAGTGGGACACCACGTGGATTACGAAGGGGAAATGTGATAATACGATATAAATTCAAAACTCGGTGCCTTTGACGCGGTAACACTTGGCGCCACTGAGTGTGTGCGAATGGTGGCCTGACTCTCGGTAAAAATCTCACTCGTATAGAACGCGCGTAAATGAAGTAGATAGTTTGTATAAGGGCGCAGTTGACTGATGTGATATGAAGTGTCGGTATTTGGAATGCGTTGAGCGTCAACCTGCTCGGCCCGGTCACTTGTAATAATCTCATAGTAGAGGATGCCGACCGAGGGGGCCCATTCAAGCACAATCGCGCTGTCGCTTGACTCGAGTGTTTTGATATGAATGGGACTTGGCCGTGTCGTTTGATGGTTAATAGTCGTTGACACTTGCACATCATCGATCAAAATTGCGTCAACCGTTATTGTATAGTCCGTTACGGGGGTCAAAAATGGCACGTCCATCGTGTCAAAAATTAGGGTTGACAATACGCTGAGTCACGCTCATTACCGGATGACTGGGGGTTATTACGGCTGACTCAGGGTCATAAACCGTGAGTCAGGTCCTTTTCGAATTTCTTTAGATAGAAAAAATCCCAGATGGTGGAGCCCTTAATCCAGTGAGTCTTTCGAGAAAACAAATGTCCCGAAGAACCATGTTATGCGAAGAAAACGTTTTTTGACAAAATTCAAACATGAATTCATCAAATCGACCATAAATTAATTATAATTTCCTCGACAAACTTTTCTTCAAAAAATCGTAAATTTCTCCGAAAGATGTTTTCTTCCAAACACTTTTTTTCGACTAACTTTTATTCAAAAAACGTTTTCTCTGACAGACCACGATACCCATCTATATGTAAAAAACTATACTACGCGTAGCTAGGGTATGGCCACTTCAAAATTTTGGGCCATAGGCCTCTAAAATGACAAAAAGATTGCCAAATCTAGTGTTCCGCGATGAATCTAACGAATACCTTATAACAGTGAAGCACTCCGCTTGGAATCAACTTCTGCGGCAATTAAATGATTGTAATTTACTTCCCGTTATCCCAATTGCGTCGATTATTTCCCAAGAACACTACCGTACAAAAAATAATTATAATTCGTAACATTTATGACGAAGTTATGTTCAGAAAAAATCTTAGGCCATTATATCAATTAATACCCAAATTTCAATTTTTTAGTATCCAGTTTTTTCTAGAATACTGCCTAACTTACTTATTTGCTCAAATTGTGCCTAAGTTGTACCATATGAACGAAATATGAACTACCCTTACTTTGACGTTCTAACCCTTACTTGGCGCTCCCCCTGTAGTTTGACAACCCTAGTCAAAGGACGGAAAGGCAAAATGCGTAAAGACGGTGTCCCCATTGACGTCGTTGACAGTGACCACATAGCTCAAGGCCGAAATAAGCCGCTCCCAATTGATGCGAATCTGCGTCGGGCTAATGTTCGAAACCGTTACGATTGGGGGCACCGGCGTTGTTTTCAGCGTAAACATTGATGCAGCCGAGTGATGGCCCGAGTCCGAGACCGCCTCAATTGCCACTCGATATGTTGTTTCGGGCCGCACCGAGTCCGAAAACTGATAAAAGTTGTCTTCGGTCGTGTAGGTGTTAATGAGTTGATTTGAATCGTCGTAAAGTGAAATACTGTAAGAAATCGCATTATTAACCGCTAGCCACTGCGCAATGGGTTGTAATAAGGAAACAATATATTTTTTTTGCGTTTTTGTGAATATAATAAAATTCTGAATGTTTATAGTTTTAACACGCACATTGTCCGCGTAACACCTTATTTGTCTGACTTTGCCAATTTTGATAGGCCGCGTAACCATGGTAACGCGAAAAAACAAATAACAATTTCTTCTTTTTTTGTTACGCGGACAGGCGCTTCCAATTACAAATTTTTCTGACGTTTTTGAAATTTTTTCTTGTTATTTTCTAAATTTCTAAAAAATGTATTTTCTGGAAATATATGCACATTTTTGCATTATTTTTTAGCAATATAACGTTTTTGGTAATTGTTTGAATTGAAATTTATTTCATTTTTTGTTCTGATCGTTTTTCTTTGAAAATTGCATTAAGTGAAATACCGTAAAAAAGCCGCATTATTAACCCCTAGCTACTGAGCAGCGGGGTTGTAATTAGGAAATGATAACGACCGCTGTTTGCCGTTCTGAGAAAACAAAACATCCGGAATGATGTTAGTTTTATTTTGAAAATGACTTGCCGCACTTCTAAAATTAGAAGTTACAAATCCTGTAGTTACAAATCACTTGTGTCAACCACTTAATGGGTGATTTTTGCCATGTAATCCATTACTATGGCAGTTTTGGACTATTATTACAAGCGCATGAATATTCATGAATTAGAGACGAATAACAGAACCGTTTTTTTGATAAGCCGACACGATTTTGCCCAATAAAAAACAGGAGCGCATCACTTTGGCCGCATAGTTTCACTTTGACCGGAAACTTCACTTGGTCCTTAGAGTGGCCCGTTAGCAATGGCCGCCGCCTTCGGCTCAATTGAAGCTTTGGGCCCAAGTGAAGCATTATCGAACAAAACTATGGGCCCAAGTGAAGACTCATTGCCAAAATGAAAGGCGATGGCCCACGTGAACTTCTGGACCAAAAATGGTTCTGTAAAAACAAAATTGGAGGTACTTAATTACCCATGCGCACAAAACTCGAAACTGGCCCAACAATTGGTTGACAAAAAATAGGACAATTATACTGTACAAATTATATTTGTTTATGAGTTACGTATTTTGTAGACTTCCTCATCATGCTGTATTTGATTAGGGGCTTTGTACTCCGAGTAAACAACCAACCCAAATTACTCGAAGTCTCAATAACGATTTTAAAATTACAGGCCAATACTTAATTTTGACCGAAGTAAATACAATTTGTGAATTATTTAAAAGCGTCAGCAACGCTTAAAGTACCGTGTGTCGGTTTCCAGATTGACACAATTATGCGAACATAGCATTAAAAAGTATATGAAGATTTAAAATTATGCTAGAAACCGATACACGGTATATTTTAGAACAAACACGAATTTTCCTTTAGCGGTCATGTTTGCGTCACTTATGGATATACAACCCTAAACTGAACGGCAAACGATTGCGATTCGACGGTGTCAACAAATATTTCCGGTTGTAGAATCAATGGATGTTGCGTTTGTGTAGTAGTTGTGGTTGTAGTTGTTGTTGTGGTTGTTGTCTCCCCTTCGGTTGTCGTTGCGCCATCATACCTAAATTTTAATATTTCAAACTTGAATTATATTTGGGTCCAATTGGGTTGCTTTATAAAAACGCAATACAAAAAAAGTAAATTTCAATATCAATCATGCCATAATAAAAACCATACAGACAAAGTATTGGTTAAGATTAAGTTTTTATTATAAAATTCGGAGATTTCAAAGTTAGGTACGGATTAAATTAGGTCAGATCCGGTAAAACACAAATTTTTTGACCGTAAAAGTCGCCATATTTGTTCGCGACTTTTCGGTTAAGTTCGCGAGTTTTTGATTTAAGTCGCGACTAGTCGGGTCAAGCTCGGGTGTCGTCAAACCGGCGTTAAGCCCGAGTTTTCTTAGGATGAAGTCATCTTTACTCGGTTGAAGGTCAGGTCAAAAATGAGAAAAAATCACGATTTAATGGAAAAGTCAAATCATACCAGTCATCCTCCCACGACGTCGTCCAGTTGTGTTGATAAAAGTCCTCCTCGTCAAAGTTGGCATAAAAGCTCGACTCATACTCATCATCATACTCAACCTCGGGCGTTTCAATCTCTTCAAACTCGAAGTCGGGCGCGCCAGCCGGCTGCGGGTGATTATGCGGCTGAAGTTCCCCACGTTGAAACGCTTTGAACGCGTGTAGCGAGTTTGTTTGGGGATTCTCAAGGATAAACTCGAGAAAGCTCACCATCACATCTGACGAAATTTTGATGCCGTCCAGCTCGTCGTCGGTTGGGGAGGCATCTTTGGGCGCCATGAAAGATTCCAGCGAATCGGCAACATCGTCAAACCGCGAGTCTTTTGGCGGCTCGGCTAAAAGTAAGTTTAGTATATGCTATATACTGTATGGCTTTTTTCCAATAAAAATTATTCCATGAATATGGCAAGAAGTTAAATGAGACCATAGTTCTGACACCCATATCATATGGGCCATATGGTAAGACTTTCATATCCCGAAAGTTGTTACGATATGGGTTAATGAATACGATAAAGGATTCCTGTTCAATTTTTATTATTTCAATTGTTTAAATGTTATGATTATACTGTTCTCTTGACAAAAGTTGACATATTTTTCTCCGAAGTGAATAAAAAATGCGTCTTTTTATAGATTTTAGGCCCTATGATTCATCCAAAAGTGTCAAGATATGACTTAAACAATTATACTTAACAATTACAAGGGGGTAGTTCAGTTCCGAGACGCTCGCAATTTTTACTAAAACTTATTTTTTGTCCAGTTAATTTGACTTTAGCTTCGTTTTATCAGAAAAAAAAAAATTGTCTTTGAAGTGGACGGTACTGGAAACTGTGCCGCTTACATATATGTATACAAAGGATTCCCTGCTAGTTAACAAACGAAAGCAATTGCGTTCAGGGCTTTGGAACACGTATAATTTCAACGATTAATGTATAAAATTCGCATATGAATGAACATACCGATAATCGGCTTCCATTGCCACTGGTACAAATTTTTACGCGCGAATTATTCGTACGTCTGATTTTGAAAAATTACATGTTCAAGTTGTGATAAACGCCGAATCTAATGTCAAGACATTGTGCAGTACTGTTCAATGAATCCGCTGCAATTATTGCAAGAAAACCATCTACTTTCACTTCCGTATAAATTTATATAATTTTCGTTTTTTTTTGAAATAATCGCAACAATTCTTTTATTATTATCAAGCAAAAATATTTCCGATTGGCGGTAGTGATAGAGTCGTTTCTTTGGTCACATTTGGAAACAAATTTTATTATGTTTGTGGTTTTTGAAATCGGTATCTAACACCAGATGAAAGCCACTTGCCCTTTTGGTAGTAATAATTAATATGAAAAATTATTGAGAAATCAACGTTTTTGAAAAATATTTATCAATTATTTATCAGCAGTTATTTGACCAACACGTTCATAAAATTGCGGATTTCTCGTGAATACGCCTGGCAAACATTATGTTTTTCTCAACTGGCAACTTTTTGCATAGCCTATGCATAGCCTATGCAGCATAGGTCATATTATATAAAAATATATTGTTTCTCAAAATTATCAATTTCGGCCCCTACGGGTTAAAATTAGGTTTCTTAAATGAGATTTTTCACCAGTGGCTTATGCAGCATGATTCATATCCACTTATCTGGCACTATTTTGTTTTGTTTTGAGGTCCCGTTAAGAAACCCTTGACATAAACCACCTAGCCATTTGAAATAACACCTAAAAAGTATTATTTCGATGTCAAACGGTTATTTCAAATTGGCAGTGTGTAGGCGGAAAACCAAGAAAAATTAGAGCCAAAAAGTGGTATTTGAAATGTAAATTGTTATCATACGTGCTAACTGTTAATTTAAATGCATTATGTTATTTCAAATGATTAGGTGGTGTAGTTTTAGTTTAATAAGTTATAATTAGTCGAGTTCGGTTTGATTACCGCAGCTTTCTCCATTCATTGATTTATTTATAAGAGGTAACATAATTCTTAGTTGAAAATGAACCCAAAAAATATCGAGAATTTGAAACTAATAACGCTGAATTGTCAATTCATAATTGCAACCGAGTTGCCCCATTAGACAAATTACTCATAGTTTAGCCAATGAGCGTAGCGGTATTCACAATCCATAATTTGTGAAAGGGAATTTCTATTCATTGAGAGTATTTTTTGGGTTCATTTTCAACTAAGAATAACGTTATATAGGAGGTTATGTCAATTGGACTTTATACGAGTTCCGACGGTGCCACTCTAAACTTAAGACGACTTTGGTTAAAGATTGTTTTGTATTTTTTTTTTGTTTATAACACAAAATGTGACTCGTTTATGTGTATTCCCTAAACTTTACACGATTAATCTGCTCTGCATTTTTCTGTGAGGAGATAACCTCGTAACGCTTTTAGAACATTATCAACGTTACAGGTGATTTTATTAGTCAACGTGTACTAGTAAAACTTGACTTGTTCACATTCTCACACTTTTGCTAACCACAAAAAACACTTCAGATAAAATAGTTGGTGCTTCTGGGGTAATATCATTTACTTTTTTTTTGGGTTTAACTGGGTAAAATCTGTTCAACTTTTTTTGTAATATTTTTGTCATCTCTAACATGATTACTTTACCCAGTGAGTTATGCAGAATATCACCAACGATATTTTAATTAACTAAGTTTGTTGCTGATGTTACTCAATATTTTCCACAAATTGTGTTTAGTCTTCTAAATATTACAAGTATATTTTGTAAATTTTCGAAATAAAATACAAGCTAAATTTGATCAAAATTAGGGTGCCGAAGATTTGAACTAAATCAATATAGAGCGTCCACCGTAGAAATGTCGCAGATTCGTATTCTAGAATTTTTTTAAATACAGAGGGTAGGCCAATTCCGGAACGCTTTGCGATTTTGAGCCAAAGTCTCTTTTTGTTCCAGAATTGGACTTTTAGCCCAAAAACCGTTCCGGAATTAGACTTTTTCGTTCCGGAATGGGACTTCAAATCTTTTTTGAAATAAAAAGCGTTCCGGAATTTGACTTTTTTCCGGTAACTGTTCCGGAATGGGGTGTTCCGGAATTGGCCTACCCTCTGTATGCCATTTTCGAGCGAGCAAAAAATTCTAGAATACGAATCTGCGGCAATTCTACGGTAGACGATCTATACAAAAATCAATTAGAAAAATTCAGATTATACGTTTTTTACATTCTAGAATGAGATTCTTTAACAATTTGGAGGACTTCCAGGGTGTTCACAAATTATAGATTATAGAAAGGAAACACCTGATTGGGCCGAATACGAAAAAGACGAACACTGAAAAGAGTAGAATTTTTGGGCAAATAAAATTTACTTTCTGACCTTTTTTCAACATTTCAACGAAATATTTTTAGTTATGCGCTTTCATTTTTTCGGATAGTTTTCTCAAATCTTCCGACGTTAACCTTAGCCACCCTAATAAAGATTTGTCGTTTTGGGGAGGAGGGAGGATTTCCTTTGGTGTTCTACCTTCTAAATGTATATTTTAAATGAGATAAATGACCGGTGTGATTGTCGCATTACATTCTAGTGAGATAACTTGAATCTTGAAACTCGCGAATCGCGATTATATTCAAGAATAGACGTCATATTAATTTTTAAGGTTTTCATATCAAATAGACAATATGTTTAACTACTATTAGTATAAACTTGTTAAATAATCCGAGAAACCAAAATCAAAAGAGAGTTCAGAGTTACTAATTCACACCTATACATCATAACTAGAGGGTAATATCTCTTTATAACTACTAATATGATTGTCTAACCATGTGATTAAGGAAGCAAGCCAATCAGCGCGTTGCATTGTAAGAGTGAAAATGAAATTTCAGATATACCCCAGTTTTCACGATCGTCCTATTATCAAGCCAGTCTATTTTTTTCTTGCATTGTTCCAACTTGTCCGCCTACGTCCTGTATATTAATCGTACCCCCTGTGGGTTCACGGTACCGCGGTGTTTTGGAAAAAAAATACAAAAAAAAGTTTTTCGCGAAAAATACAAAAAAAAGGTTTTCGGGGAAAACGGAAGAGAAAACTTGCCACTCCCAAAACATATTCACCGGTTCATTAGTCCATTTTTTTAACCGAAAGTGGTTCGTTTAAACCGCAGGGAGTGTACATGGAATACATTTTTAATTATAATACAGAAATGATTACTAATAGTTAGGGGTCTCATACATTCATTTTCGCTTTCCGGAAAACGTGCAGGAATTTTTTTTCTGACTGATTCATTGTTGGACCACACAGTATATATGGGTCTAAACATGATACAGGGGGTGTGCGTATTAAGCACACTAGCCCTTATCAAGCACACCCAGCATTAGGCGAGTTTAGTGTTGTAACCGGACGTAATTATGATTTTTGCGTCTTATAAATGATTTTATCAATTTTAAAATTTGTATTGAATACAACTTAATTAATTTAATTAAACTTATTAACGAACCAAAATTTAGTAAAAAATGCCCATGGGAAACAATGTTAAAATCAGCCACCCTTAATTAGAGCAATAATATTTTTTTACCGAAAAAAACGACCCTTATTAAACACTGCCGACCCTTATTTAGAACAAGCGACCCTTATTTAGCAGGTCTTTATTTAGCACCCCCTCCGTTTACCTATTTTTCTATTCTTGTACTATTTACATTGTATATGTTTTACCTGCTACAAGTCTTGAGTTGATTCTGACACATTCGGGAATTTGTTTAGATGCCCATTCGCCCTTCTTGTTGCATGATGTCTTCGAGGTTCCCTCAAGTTCATAATGCTCGTCGCAGTCAAATGTGCACTTGGTGCCGATATTATAATTTCCATTCCAGTCGTGATTATTACATTTGATTGATCCATACCTTGGGTTAGGCAGTGGAGTACAAAATGACTTACTTTTTCGATTGTTAAAAAATGCCCGTACACCCTGTAATGTTATCACTAAAATACAAAGAAAGAGGTTAGATGGTTTTTCAGGTTTTTTTTTGATTTTTGAGTTTCGATGAAATATCTCGGTCAGCCATTAGAAATAGTGTAAGTGTTTAATAAATATTGAATATCACACTCAAGATAATCGCTTTACTTTTTTTTGATATCGAAAGTTTATATGAAATTACAACTGAAACTGATCAGACCGTCTAAAACTGATAATTAAAACAAAATTTGAGGACAGCCAAACCCTAACCAATTACATCGCGATGAAAGCCCACCAGAGTTAACGGATTTTGTTTAGTCGCTGAAACAGCAATTGAATTGGTCAAATGAGTTAAAAAATTATTGCCTTACAACTTTCGAAATTCACATACAAATTATATTTGTTCAAAATTATTCAGACCGAACTCCCAGGGGAAGTGTTTGGGTGAAAGGTACCATTTTTGGTCGCGAAAGAAACCTGTTTATGAGTACTTTAGCGACGACACATTTGGTCGCGAATCGTTGATCAAAATTTGGTTCAAATGATGTTTTAAGAAAAGTTTCGCGACCATTTTTCCACCTAAAAATAGTGATCGGGAAATCTCACTCAAAACGTCATTTCCCGACCATTTGGTCGCGAAACCAAATTTTGAACAACAATTCGGAACCGAACTATGTGGTCGCGAAACTACCCAAAATACAACTTCTTTCGCGACCACAAATGGTACCCCACTCCAGTGTTTTCGTACAAATGCAAAAGTATACTAAAGTTCCTATTAGACAGCCCCATTGGGTAAAAAACCCTTCGAAGACTCTTCTTCCATTTTTGAAGGCAAAATAAGATTTTTAATAAAGTAATTTCGGCTAACGGAAACTATGTTTTCGCTTTTTTTATCCTACGGAGTCGGTCCTTTTGTGGGAAATTTTGGAAAATTAATACCAGCAAGCGTCCTAACCATTTGTTGGAATTCTGTTGCTTATTATGGTGATACTCAATTTTGTGATTTTCAAACAATTTCAATTTTCAACCGCGTGGTTAACCACTTGACAATCCCGTCGAAGATCGTTNNNAGTACCGTTAAATAGGCTTTGATCACGTGATTTCAGAACTTATGTGAAAAGTTGTGCGGAAGGGCGCGCTATGGTCAAAAACTAAAAAAAACGTTATTTTTCAGTTTTTCGTGTTTAAATTTTAACCGGTCGGCAGTAGACATTTCTAAGGTTCACCATGGGATGCGCTCTTGCGGTTTACCATAAATATCTTAAAATCAGAAATTTGAAGTACTTGTAAAATCGGGCCATATATAGGGTAGCTTTGGTATTGTTTCTATCATTTTAGGGATCATCTAAGAAATGTCGTTTGAATTCATTGTTCTCCAAAAAACCCTTTCTTTCTAGATATTTTACTGAAGGAACACAGTCAAACTGTATAGAAATTTCTCAGCTGTCAAGTTGACACTGTCAACTTATTAGTAATAACGTTAACTCCCAGGGGTCACATTGTGACGATCGTCACAAAGCGGCCTATTCGCCCCATATCTCATGAAAACGGGCTCAAATCAAAAAGTGCTAATAGAAGGGTCAAACCAAATTCTATGGAGAAAATTTTGGAACAAAATCGGAATTTTTTTTCTCAAAAATCGGAATTTTTTTTCAAAAATCTTCCTGAGGTGACTTCGGAAACATATGACTTATTTTTTATTGGTCTTGTTGGACTCAGCATGTTTGAATACCCCATAAAACACAATTTGCGAAGAATTTTTTACTTTAAAACAGTCATAACGGGGTTTTGTGACGATCGTCACAATGTGACCCCTACGGGTTATGAGAACACCTATGACCCTTGAGAGTTAATCGCAAATGTTTTCAATGAATTGGTAGTAAGTTACTACTAGTAACAGTAATTACAACTATTTACTAGTAATTACTATTTTGCTTTAATAATATTAAAAGCTTTTTTAGATACGTTTTCTGGTATTTTACAGTTTTTGGTAAAGGTATTCGACAACTATTGAAAATAGTGCAAGTATTTGATAATAATTGATAATTATACCTCGCTGTGATCACTAAAGTTTTTGCAATTTTATACGAAATCTAGTACATTGTGTTCTGTACACCCCGCTAAGACTTTGACATTCTAAACTAACCAGCGCATATATGACCTGCACATAATTAGTAAGAGAAACAGAGAAAAATACTGTAGAAGTGTTACGATTAGGCTTCCACAACTGTAGTTTGAAATTACAAAATACACCTTTGATTCGGCCGGGGAAGGTCAACCTTCTGGCTGACCTCGACAGCTCGTGAAATAAGTGATTAAGACTTATGCATTAGGAAGGCCGTGTTTAGACACGTTGTTTTAATCAGACAGAAATGATTTTGCTCAAGCCGTCTGAATTGGTACAAAGTACAAACTGAAATATACACAATGTGCGCACTTA
>SCLG01000077.1:221853-246715 GCA_004367875.1 Oikopleura albicans
CTTATGTTAGGTAAGCTATTAGCTTACAGCTAAGCCAATTGTATTTCTGGCTTAATTTATATAAATGGCTTATATCTTATAAGCTAAGCTTAGCCAAAATATAAGGCGGCTTTGCCGAGGACACCTGAGACGAGGACACCTGACACGATCCTGGTACGACCCTTACAAAAATCTTGATGTCTGCAGCGTATGTCATGTGGAGCTTGAATTATTTTTCATACGACAAAAAATCAAGGAAAAACTTCGTAAGTGTGGTTTTGTTATACTTAATGGTTTTTCAGAGCTTTAAATGTTAGAAATTTTTATTGATTTTTTGAGGGATTTTAACACGGATTTTTTAACACGTTTTTTAATACGGAAAATTTTTAACACGTATCTTATTAACACGGAATTCGGTTTACGTGGTTTATTTTTTAACACTAAAATCCTTTTTGGATATGTATTTAAAAATCAGTGTTAAAAATTTTAGGCGTTTTGCGACAACACATTTACGTAAGTAAATTTAAGTAAAGTTCTCCCGATTTTCACGCCACTAAAAGTATTGTAAAAATTACACCGAAATCACGCTGTGATTTTCATACCGACCACTCGCGGACTTCATACTGAGAAGTACGATATCCCTTGTATAATAAAATATGAACGAACTGGTAATTACGTGACATTTGTTGCATTTTCACGTCATTTTTCGAATTTTTCTATAACGTGATCACCAAATGTTTAAAATTGAAATTTATTGTCAACTACTGTGTGGTCCAGCAATGAATCAGCCACAGCAAATTTCTGCGCGCACTTTTTAGACTAAAACAATGGCGCCTGGTAAAGTAATCTCCGTACGAAAGTTTCTTTTGCTAATATAAAACTGCGTCGAGAGATTTTTCCCTGGCTGATTCATTGTTGGACCACATAATATATCGAACCGTTCAGATCGAGCATCGCAATTTTTGGGAGAAACTGGAAGAAAAAGATTTTCGGAGAAAGTACAAGAAAAGGTTTTGAGAAAGAAAAAATTTGGAAAAAAGTTTATCGGAGGAAATGCAAAAAAAGTTTTTGGCAGCAAACATTTTTCTAAGAAAGTGTTTTTTGTGCAAACCATCGAAAACATATACACCACTTGACCAATTATCTTAACGACTGTTTTGCTGAGAAAGATAATTGAGTAAGAAATTAAGTAAGATAATTGGAAATCCCGATGCGTTTTGGTTCCAAAACCCCAGTTTGTTAAGATACCTGGTGTTAAGATAACTAATAAGGGGGTGTATTACGTTTTAAGATTTACACTTGTGGATACGAGAACTTCACGGTCGTGCGAATACTTGACGGTTTTTTGACAAGTGAAAGTGTCAAGTTCTTGCATCCACAACTGTATGTTTTCAAGAAAAATCGAGAAATTCTCCGAGAAACTTATTATCCGAAAACCACTGGTGAACAATGCTGTTGNTCGGTTAAACCATAGCATCATTGCCCACGCACTACGCCATAATCTTACAATTGTAATTAAGTGGGCAAACTTGTTGTTTAATTTGCTACACTTTTTAAATTCATTGATTTTCTTATCTGTTAGTATTATTTGTAGCGGTATGACAATGTATTGTCAAAATTTTCCCGAACAGTTCGCTATCTCACGATTAAAAAAAAAATTCTGGCGATCAAATCGGATACGCATTGCGCCGATATCTTACAATTTTCCTTCAGCTTTCACTTTTTTTAGTAAGTTACCCGAAAAATATTTCGGGCGGAAAGATAACTGCGCAGTGTGTAGGCGGATTAACTGGAATATTTTTCTCGAAAAAGCGGAAAGATAACTGCACCGACGGGGCTGAGCGGAAAGATAACTGCCGGAAAGATAACTGCGCAGGTGGTGTATTAAAAATAGATACATCAATCTTTTCCACAGCTACAATTTGTGTTTCTATGTTGGTTTTGACTGTCATCTCATTTAATAAACTATTAAGCATTATGCTTACACCAAAAAAGGTAGGTTGTACCACCAAAAAAGGTCGGCAAAATCACAAATTGAGAAAAAAAGTACTGGAGAAAATTTGTCATAGGAATTTATAAAAAATAATTTGTAAAAAAATTCGAAAACAAAAAAAAAATGAAAATTTTTTGAAAATTCTCGAAGAAAACAGATTTTTTTATAAAATTGTATGTACTTTTTTCAAATTTCTTTATATTTTCATTCAAAAATTTTCATAATTTTTTTGAACTTTGTGTCAAAATTTTGACGACCTGACCTTAATAACGCTGAATTGTATAACTACTTAAAAATTCCCACAATCCAACTTATTTTTTAGCTCAACTTGACGGGAACAATTAGATATCAAATTGGAGGTGAAAGTGTTAATGTTGATATCAAAATGGAATCGTTGAATAAAATTTTCAAATTAAATAAAATTGATATAATAGGGCAAAAGATATGTTGTTACAATTTTTATTCAATTACTGGCTTGTAAGGTTAATTTCCTGTATGATGTGAATCGTATCATAACTAATACCTAATTGGAGTAAAATTTAATATTTTCAGACAAATTGTTATTACCATTTAGGGACATGTCACAAATGAATTTCATTAGGATTTGATCAATTTAGAAAAAAAGTGTAATCGGTACTTTTTATTGTATAAGTGTATTTAATTTAGTGTAAAACACTAATTATGGCGCAAAGTGACATCAAACAACGATTTTTTTATTTACTACATATGATTTTCTAGTTTCAGCAAAATTAGAAACTGTACAGATTTATCGCAATTACGCAATGCATGGGCTAACCCCTCCATACATTTTCTAGAAGATTGTCCACATGAGCTTTTGGAGCGCATTTGTATTACTCAATTTTGCCAGTTACAACCTGGAATTATTAGACATGTTTCGAACCTTATTCGNTTAAAGGTCAATTTAAAGGTCTATTTTGCATAAAAAGGTTAACTCTCAGGGGGGAGGAGTTTTTGGGAACCCGTAGGGGAAAAATATGTGTAAATAAACACACACTTAAAAAATTCACAATAATTCGCAGTAGTTCAAAAAAAACTGGTAAATCCAAGTTGTAGAGCTCGTCAAACTATGTCGATCTGACTATTCAGAAATTGATTTGGGCCACCGGGGCCCCCTAGAGAGCTGTTTGAAGTCTCCAACCTACGCAAAAAACACCCTCAATCGAATTTTCTCAAAAAGTTGAGGGGGGTCAGCAATACCCGTTTTGTCCTACGGGGCCTCCATATGCCTTAAATCGACAAAAAACAAGTTGCGTGTCTATTTACACGCACTTCCCCCTGGGAGTTAAGTAACTTTTAGATTTTGTGTTGATCGATAAAATAGTTACCCTATGTAACAAAAAATGGGATTAGAATTACGCTTCATACTTGGAGGTTCAGGCGAGCTTCTCAAACCTAGTGAATTACGCTATAAAAATAAGTGGTTCAAAATTAAACGCTCAAATACGTTTTCTCGGATCGTCAATTGGATTTTGTTCCGATCCTGCATTAGATGTCTGGTGAATTTTATATGTAACTTTACGTGACGTTTTCAGTAACTCTTCAAAAAAGGTTCCATAAGGATAAGACCAAAGACCGCGTAAATTAAGCTTTTTAAAAGTCAATGTCTGATATCCGTGTAACATAACGTGGGATGCGTCTAATAGAATTGAACAGATTTGAATATGGTCATCGGTCTTACTTGCTTACGCATTCCAAATAAATAAAAATTATAACCACATAGCAAAAAAACTAAAACAATATATAATACAGTGAGTGTCTCTTAAAGTGCGTTCTTCTGGAAATCGGATCAAAAATAGAAAATATGGAATAATGAAATGCCGAAAACTATGTAGCGAGTACAAGATTTTTTTCAAGTTTCGAAAAAAAAAATGTTAACTCTCAGGGAGAAGGAGTTTTTGAGAACCCGTAGGGGGAAAATGTGTGTATATATGCACTTGTATATATGCACACACTTAAAAAATTCACAATTATTTGGAATAATTCAAAAAACTGGTAAAGCCAAGTTGTAGAGCTCGTCAAACTACGTTGATATCATATCAATGATATGACTATTCAGAAATTGATTTGGGCCACCAGTACCCCCTAGAGAGCTGTTTGAAATCTCCAACCTACGCAAAAAAATACCGTCAATGTAATTTTTTTTCGAAAAGTTGAGGGGGCGTCAGCAATACTCCTTTTCACCTACGGGGTCTCTATATGCCTTAAATCGATGAAAAACAAGTCGTGTGTATATATACACACACTCCCCCTGGGAGTTAAGACAGTGCCGCGGAGTTATGTTGTATTTTTTTTCTGAAATTTCTTCAACGTGAATACGCAATTGGTGTATAATAAGAGCGCAGAGTGTATTTATACAGAAAAAGACAAGACCGCAAGCGTTTTTTTTGTCTGTTTTTCAATTAGAAATGAAAGGGAATAAAAAAAGCTCAGATTTTGTAAATATGCTTCTAAAAACTCAGACTAGACCCCTGCCGTGAAAGATTTATTAAAATATCGACGGTAAAATACGGATTGAAAAATGATTTCAAAAGTGTGAAAAATCAGAACTTCAAACACTTATTTTGTCTCTTACAAGGAGTATCTTGTTTATACTAAAAATTCATTTTTTTTCCTTAACTCTTAGGGGGAAGGAATTCACATTAATTCGCAATAATTCAAACTACGTCGATCTGACTATTCAGAAATTGATTTGGGCCACCAGGGCCCCCTAGAGAGCTGTTTGAAATCTCCAACCTACGCAAAAAATAACACCGTCAATCGAATTTTCTCGAAAAGTTGAGGGGGGTCACCAATACCCGTTTTGCCCTGCGGGGCCTCCATATGCCTTAAATCGACGAAAAAACCCCGTTGCGTGTTTATTTACACGCACTTCCCCCTGGGAGTTAACGGGTATTATTAATGCTTGTTCTAAAAATCATAACGACTTTCTATACAGTATATTATACTGAGTATAGAATAGTTTGATGTTTTGAAACCACTGTGATAGTATAAGTTTTCATAATATATCTAATTTTTTATTCAATTTTACCGCGTTAATACAATGAAATATCACTGCAGTAAATATAATAATATAAAGGTTATCCAGACACAATATACATAGTTGAAAAAACAAGTGTTAGGAGTGTGACCTTACAGACCGTTTCTCAGTAAGCTAGCCCGGTTTACCGTTTTTTAACCGTATTTCGGGAAAAAATGCGACGCGCGTACTGAAACACCCTGTATAAAGCGGCAACGCGGTTTTTCGGAAATTCTCCAAAAATCTTTTTCTCCAAAAAATTACCCGAAGAATCGCGGTGTCGGATAAAAAAAGTAATTTATAAATTAACTTATTTATATTTTACTTAATTTTTTACGACTTGAAAGACCCAAACGACGGCCTATTGTTTTATTTGCGTTCTCGTGATAGAATCTGAAGTTCTGGCATATACCGTGTGTTTCAACATGTCTGGTATACACCGTCTAAACAAAAATAATGTAAACATACTTTAAACTAGAATAGAAAACATGTTTCTTTCAAAACAAATTCAAACTCATTATTCGTCTGACTCATAGGGTGCCCGTGGTTTGGGTTTAAATCAATACTAGAAAAAAATTATAAAATATTAGATTGTACGTGCAAAAATTCCGATATTAGGATCCTAATTTGTGGATGTGATTTATTTGACCAAATAAAAGCACTGTAGTCAAGCTTCATATTGAAAAAAACTACAGCCTATTTTGAGTCATGAGAGTTAAAGTTTGGAATGTTTCGTAATACAATTTGTGCTCATTTAAATGGTGATGGGTAGTGATGGGGACAAATGGTCGCGAAAAAAACCCGTTTATGAGTAACAACGATTCGCGACCAAATGGTGTGGTCGCGAAAGTACTCATTAACGAGTTTTTTTCGCGATCATTTATAGTACCCCACTCCATTTAAACTTGCTGAATCCGTTCCGCAAGCCTTCTAAGTGATAACCAGACTGTACTGTAGAGTGACGGGGGTTAAAATCGGGGGTCTTTACACTCAACCGCCCGAGTTAAACCGTGGGCACTCTACGGACTCATTCACAAAAGGCTAGGAAAGAAGGAACCGGCCAGAATAAAACGAACTATATAATGATAATTTAGACTCGTTAGACGTTTTTTTCTAAATGAAATTTCTACGGTCAATGTCTTCCGATGAAGGTCATTTGAAATTTCTGCTTTTTTACTTCTAGAAGCTTCTGAGTAACTTCTCGCATTCTCTCACTTCGCCGAAAAACGATTACCGTTACACGTTGATGTCATTTTAATGATAAACATAAGCGAGAAAATTATGCATGTGCATTTCTTAAAAGAAAAAAAGAACTCTTTCCTTCTCTCAATCTAATTTCAAGTCTGATTTGGGCGTTTGCGATATAGTCAAATCAAACAGGGCCTTTTTTAGTAAATGATAAATAATCGAGCTATATGATAACACTTTTAGCACAAATTGTGGACGGGTGCGTGGCTTAGGCCTGACAAGCTATTTTTTGACCCATATACATCACCTAACCAGTTATGTAAAACTAAAAGTACCGTTAACATCACTGAGAGTTGCTTAAGGAGCGTTAATTTCAGAAGTTCTTATTTTCTTTACAAAATAAAGAGGTGTAGCGCGAAGTCACCTTATGGGCATAAAAACACATTTTTTTTTGATCAAAATTATATTGTTCTAAGTAGCACCACAGTGGCCATCACTATTTTAAGTTCCACCACTATTTTATTTTATTTTTTAATTTGATTATTTTCGAAAAACTAGTGGCTAGGACAGGACCTGCCCGGCAGGTATTTCTAAAAATTTTTTTACTTGAAATCAAAATAAAACATACAGTCCCGGATCCCATATGGGCCGCTTCCTTACGGGCCGGGGCTCCCTTATGGGCTGCCGGAGCCCTCATGGTGGCCCACAAGGGATCTGGAACTGTATATTAATTTAGGACAAATAAGATGAATTATTCTAGGTTAGATGAATCTGTGAAATTGCCTACGGATTTTTTGGAATACTTATGTTACAATTTGGATTATAAATGGTTAAAATAACCATGTTTTGCGTCGACGTGTTGCGATAACAATATTCGGACAAACGTTTTCATTTATTTTACATTTTTACAAATTGTGATTTATTCATGGTGGATTCCAAAAATCTTCTATCCAAATAACGCAGTGTCTGAATATGCGGTTATCGCACGGGGAAAATGTTTATAGAAACGAAAACCACTTATCGAAACACTTTTCCCCAAGTGATAGTGTTTCGATTACCACACATCGGGCGTAATATGCAAATTCAATGATGCAATGTTTTTTATTAATCAAAGTCACAAAGTTTAACGGGTTACCTAACAATTTTTGCCACAAAAACGGAAAATTTACGTTATTTATGTTATTTTAAGGATAGTTTCCACATTTAAAACAAAATGGTGCATAACCCTGAAAAATACACATCCCTACCGCATTTTCACTTTGATAGTTTCCCTCGCTAAATCCACGCGGTGTCCCAATCCATTAACAAGATATGGCAAATATATATATCTCTTATATGGANAAAATTATATTGTTAGCACCACAGTGGCCACCACTATTTTATTTTATTTTTTAATTTGATTATTTTCGAAAAACTAGTGGCTAGGGCAGGTATTTCTAAATTTTTTTTTACTTGAAATAATAAAAATAACATACAGTCCCGGATCCAATATGGGCCGCTCCCATATGGGCCGCTCCCTTACGGGCTCCCTTATGGGCTGCCCTTTTGGAGGTGAAGGGTACTTTCGCGACCATTTGTGGTCGCTAAAAAACCCGTTTATGAGTACTTTCGCGGCCACAACATTTGGTCGCGAATCGTTGTTTAAAAGATGGTTTCGCGACCACATGGTCGCCAAACCTTCCCCGAAACACCCTTTCGCGACCAAATGGTGTGGTCGCGAAAGTACTCATAAACGGGTACCTCACTCCCTTTTGGAGCCCTCATGGTGGCCCATAAGGGATCTGGGACAGTATATTAATTGAGGACAAAGAAGATGAATTATTCTAGGTTAGATGAATCTGTGAAATTGCCTACGGATTTTTTGGAATACTTATGTTACGATTTGGATTATAAATGGTTAAAATAACCATGTTTTGCGTCGACGTGTTGCGATAACAATATTCGGACAAACGTTTTCATTTAAACTCATTTTTTTACAATTTGTGATTTATTCATGGTGGAGTCCAAATATCTTCTATCCAAATAACGCAGTGTCTGAATATGCGGTTATCGCACGGGGAAAATGTTTATAGAAACGAAAACCACTTATCGAAACACTTTTCCCCAAGTGATAGTGTTTCGATTACCACACATCGGGCGTAATATGCAAATTCAATGATGCAATGTTTTTTATTAATGAAAAGTCACAAAGTTTAACGGGTAACATAACAATTTTTGCCACAAAAACGGAAAATTTACGTTAGGTATGTTATTTTAAGGATAGTTTCGACATTAAAACAAAATAGTGCATAACCCTGAAAAATACACATCCCTACCGCATTTTCACTTTGATAGTTTCCCTCGCTAAATCCACGCGGTGTCCCAATCCATTAACAAGATATGACAAATATGTATCTCTTATATGGATAGGTACACCAAGTGGATTTAAGGTTATGGCACACCCTTAACTGGAAAGAGAAAATCCGAAAAATCCGAAAAGCGGGCCGGAATTTTCAAGTGACCCAATCCCATAAAAACATCTACGAAAACTCAAATAGTGTCGTCACGTTTCTATAAAATAGTTTCAAACTTTTCTTCAGGATTCAAGTTTTAACAGATTTCGGTTCATTTTTTTAAGATCTCATAATAAAAACATGTTCAATCTGAATAAGCCAACTTTTTCGCCACTGACTGGATTTGGTCTCAAATCAAAAAATTACCGTCTGCCTGGGCCACAGTTAATCAAATAATGTAATAAGAGGCTGCCGGTGCGAGTGTTCCATCTGTAAATTCTAGATTTTGTTCTTAATCTCGACGGCTTCAAATATCAAATCAGTTGAGGATTACAAATAGTAAATCGATTTCGTGGCTGGGGATAGAAAATACGCACACGTCGTCTTAGGCTTCTAAACTTTATGTTCACTTATAAGAGAGATGGACTTAGTTAGAGCGCTTACATGAAGAGCCAATGATAGACATTTCATCTTAGCTTTTTATACCACCTAATGATGGTTTTTTTTATTCCGGTACCTATCACGAACTGATACTATCTACAAGAAACTAAGGTAAAATCAGAAATTACACCCTTTACGCAATTAATAATTGCCAATTATCTTGGCCACATTTTTCTTGCAGAAGTCTAAAAGATCGCCATTTTCCGCTGACGCACAGCGCAGTAGCACTAGTTATCAAAAACATCAAATTTTGAAAATACTGCTTTAAAGCTTTTTACAAAGGTCTGTTTTAGCGAAGGATGAAAATTCCGTTCCCTAGCCGTTTGTATTTTTCTTTGAAAATTACATATTATATCTAACGTATATGATGCAGTTTGAGCTGAACATCATATCCTATTACCGCTTTGGTCCTTTTTGACCTAGATATGCTCTCTAGCGCCAAAACGTGACAAATTTTATTTTTCACCAATGTGATTTTAGCTCAAACTGCATCAGACATGTATATCATATAAACCACCTAAGTAAGTTAACAGTCTTCAAGTAAGGTAACAATTTTTTGTGGATTTTGAAAAAAAAGGTTCTAGAAAACGTTAAAAACTTAACTTAATTTGATTGCATTTAGTTGATAAGTTTTTAACGTTTTCCAGCACTTCTGCCTACGCACTACACAACTAAGTTACCAATCTGCAAGTAAATTAGCACCTTGTTACTTATGATTTTGTTAACTTTAAGTAATTCTTAGGTAGTTGGTCTACAGTATAAGCAGCTTTCAGGGAATTCGATTTTTCCGTGCTCAACAATCTGAATATTCTAACTCATAAAATTTTATGATTTTGAAAAAACAAAGGTAAAAAACGGTTTCTCGTGGTCAGCAAAATAGACAATGCATTGCGCACGACCTCTTCGCCCTCCCCATGTATACCTTCAAGTGAATATTTTCTAAATATTTAAAGAAGAACGGAACTGCTTATTGTCGGAAACGTGAAAGGAACGGTTTTTGCGGTATGCATAAGAGCGGCCGGACATCAAGTCTAATCTTTTTACATTTTACTTCGTCTGGGCGTAAAAAAAGTTTTAACGGGGTCTGAACGGTCATTTTCGGCGAAGTCGACTCCGTTCATGATGATTCGGAGCGATTTGAATTCGATTATCACGATTGTATTTCATCCAATAGGCCTGTTTGGCGTGAAAAAACGGGCAAAAATGATAAATGAGCTTAATCATTGCACCCAAAAAACGCTAATTTTTTCTAATATGTTTTGAATACGATTATAATGCTCAACAGTTTCTATGTAATTATCCCCTTGGAAAGGTCGTTTATAAGGTAAGCGAGATCATTTAACTTGCTCATGTAACAATTTGCTCAAAGTGTAAAAAAATCGGAACGTTTCAAGCGATTTCATGGGCAGTATTTGAACTTATAAGACGCAAAAATTTTTGCTATTAGAAAAAAGCT
Source organism: Oikopleura albicans (assembly GCA_004367875.1). Taxonomy (NCBI): domain Eukaryota; kingdom Metazoa; phylum Chordata; class Appendicularia; order Copelata; family Oikopleuridae; genus Oikopleura; species Oikopleura albicans. Next base: position 232,440 of record SCLG01000077.1, read on the forward strand.
TTTAAAAAATAGCTTAACACGATATTAAGACGTTTTTAAATATACAGGACATATTAGTACAGTCCCCAATGGACCAACAATTTATCAGACGGAGCAAAGTTTTACACGCATTTTTTATGCTGAAACAATATAAAACTGCGTGCGGAAATTTGCTCTAGCTGATTTATTGTTGGGTCACACAGTAGGAACATAAAGGAAATATTAGAAGAAAAACTCAAGGAAACTACGCAGTGCGTAGGTGTAAAAATAACAAAATATTACTTTTCTACAAAATAACTGGGTGCAGGATAACTGCGTACGCAAAAAAAAAATGATGAAAACATAACGAAATATAACATTTCGGCAAGATAATTGTGCAAGTGGTCTAATATTTCATACTAATGAGACTTTTCAGACTTTTGCGCACGGAAAAAAATAGAATTCTCTGAAACTCACATATATGATGCAGTTTGATGCGTAGATTACGTTGGTGAAATAAAAAATTTGAAAGAGGAGACACGTTTTGGCGCTAGAGAGCATTTTCGAGGCCGAAAAGGCCAAAAAGGTCCCTTCACTGTGAACCACTTACAGAGAATTCTGTTTTTTTCCGTGCGCAAAAGTCTGAAAAGTCTCAATACGTATCCGGATGCGATCCGTCTTTAAAAGCCATACTTAAAAGCCATATTTAAAAGCCGTATAAGGTCATTAACACATCTCAAGTTCATGTAACGATTTAGAGAAAAACGGAAGAAGTGCGGAGGGGAACATCGGTTTAAAACATCAGTTAAGGGTGGTAGGGTCGATTTGTTTACAACTAAACATCATTTTTCCATTGTACCGTATTGTGTACGTATAGTTCAGTCCAGGTCATCCTTAAAGGTATCATGAATGAGTTCAACTGCAAAAAATTCATTTCCGCCAAAAAATCTAGAAATTTTGACCATTTAAAATTTTGACAATATTGACTGAAATGCGAAATCGTTCACATTAGTGGTCCTTGCTGAAATTTGTTTGCGTACTTCGTTTCAGTTCATTTGATTTTTATAATCATCAGAAGGCTTCAAAGTAANAAAAAAAATCGTTATTTTTCAAATGATGTTAAAGAGAGTCTTTGAAAACTGGAAGAAGTTTGTGTTGATTGTTTTGACAAAAACTGTTGGTTGTACTTTTATGTTATCAAACTCAAAAAAAAATTACTAAATGTTGACGGATAAACTGGAAAACATTTTCAAAAGAGGAATGAGGACGAGCGTAAAAAATTTGAAAAAACGGCTTCGATTTTTTTTTGTATGACTTTGAGCGAACGCCAAACATTTTAACCATTAAGCCGAACATTTAACATTTATGTGGAAGCTGAAATGTCCTTTGGGAGTTAATTTGTTTTCATAACTGATAAAAAATGTAATAAATATGCAAGAAAAAGTGTTATCTCAATTGCAAACTGTTATTTCACATGGGTAGTGCGTAGGCGGAAATGCTGGAAAAAATAAGAGCAAAAAATGACGAAAAAAGTGTTATTTCAATTGCAAGCTGTTATCTCAAATGCAAACTGTTATCCCAAATGGTGTTATCTCACATGGTTATATGGTGTATTAGAAGAAAAACTCAAGGAAACTACGCAGTGCGTAGGCTTAAAAATAACAAAATATTACTTTTCTACAAAATATCTGGGTGCAGGATAACTGCGTACGCAACAAAAAAAATGATGAAAACATAACGAAATATTACATTTCGGCAAGATAATTGCGCAAGTGGTGTAATATTTCATACTAATACGTATCCGTATGGATACCATCCGTATTTAAAAGCCATATAAGGTCATTAACACATCTCAAGTTCATGTAACAATTTAGAGAAAAACGGAAGAAGTGCGGAGGGGAACATCGGTTTAAAACATCAGTTAAAAAGAATAATCATCAAAATTGGTTTATAATTGAAAAATCTGAAAGATATACGACAAGATCAAGACGCATCGGAAGCGTGATTGAAAAGAAAAACGTGATACTGTATTATTACAACAATTTCGCGCCCTAAACTTTTTCTTTTGAATTTCCAAAAACAGCAAATACAGTCCCTCATTCAAGCAAGATATAAAATTACGAAATTACCCTAATTTGGCAATAAGAAATTTGATAAATAAGAAATACTTTTTTCAAAGTTTTTGTAGGATTGTTTTACTACCCAAATAAGAAACATTTTTGTTTTCATTATCTGCTCGGAGTACTACTAGTTAATAACTAAAAAAATTGGCAAAAAATGCTGTTTTTTCTAGATATTGGTTTATTTTAGTTTTTCACTCCAGTTTTAAGGGTGGTAGGGTCGATTTGTTTACTTATAAACATAATTTTTTATTTTAACGTATTGCGTACGTATAGTTCGCTCCAGGTTATCTTAGAAGGTATTATAAATGAGGTCAAGTGCAAAAAAATTGATTTCCACAAAAAATTCTAGAAATTTTGAGCATTTCAAACTCTCCAAATATTGGGTGAAATGGGAAATCGCCCACAAAAGAGTTTTTTGCTAAAATNTACCACCCTTAAAAAGAATAATCATCAAAATTGGTTTATAATTGAAAAATCTGAAAGATATACGACAAGATCAAGACGCATCGGAAGCGTGATTGAAAAGAAAAACGTGATACTGTATTATTACAACAATTTCGCGCCCTAAACTTTTTCTTTTGAATTTCCATTTAATAAAAACAGCAAATACAGTCCGTCATTCAAGCAAGATATAAAATTACATAATCACCCAAATTTGGCAAATAAGAAACACTTTTTTGAAAGTTTTTGTAGGATTGTTCTACTACCCGAATATGAAACATTTTGTTTCATTATCTGCTCAGAGTACTACTATTTAATAACTTTAAAAAAATTGGCAAAAAATGCTGTTTTTTTCTAGATATTTTCAACTGGAGTGAACAACTGAAATAAAACAATATCTAGAAAAAACAGCATTTTTATGCCAAATTTTTTATTCAAGGAAGACAGTTGGGGGTTTCACTCTCGATACGTACAAGTCATTAAAAAGGATGGACGACAAAACGGCTAAAATATCCAACTAATAAAATTATACACACTTTTTTCTGATAGGTTCTGTACCTTCTTTAGGTTGGGGCTGTATGTAAATCTGAAAACTAAGCAAGCAAACGAAGACGCATCGGAAGCGTTATTGAAACACGACGAACGTGATAAGACGCTTTTCGTGCACTAATACGATTTTTTTCTCTAAAAATGATTATTTTCTGTCAAATTTATGATGGTCACTGGATATGTGTGACTGGGTTTTGCATTCCGTACCGTCATATCTGCGGTTTTAAAGCAGCGCAGAGTGTGTTTAGAATAACCACAATTTATATATATAAAAACGGAGGTCGCCAAACGACAATTTGTCAAATAATATGAACTGAAATGATCAGTTTAGAGCATCAAATGCTATTCAGAGATAATATATGCTCAATGTATCCTCTTACGTGACCACCATTTATTTAGAAAACTGATTGGATTGCGCGTTTTAGATATCTTAGAAAGGTGTAAAATAAATAGAATTTCATAATCGAATTTTGGCTTTAAAATTTTTAAGGGAAGGTGTCGCTGCTTAGTTTGACGTGCCTGAGCTACTATTATTTTATGGCTTCACGTGGTTGCCGTTTACTACAGAAGGCTTTTGTAGTGTGGGGCCACCGCGTGGTATAAACTAGAAAGCTTTTTAGACAATAAAAATATTGTAGTATTCGAAGATATTGTCGAACTCGAAAATGATGCATTCTGTGGTGTCAAAAATTACAAATAAACATTTTACCATAAGCGTTTTTCTCAGAGTTGGAAAATACGATAAAAATAAATAAATTTGGCCCATCGAGTATTTTTTTTTTCTAAAAGATCTCCTAATTTGTAAAAATCGACGACTACATAGCTGTAGATTCAGTGTACCACATAGTCCATGTGACATAGTATATTATTTGTAGATTTTCTAGAAATAAAAATAAATTGCGCAGTCATTGTTGAGCGCAAACGCACGGTACCCCAATTTCAAAAGTTTACCATCCCATCTCAAAACGCCTTACGAAATCTACAAGTGTGACATTTTTAAGGGACAATTTTTCCACAAATGATTCTAACGGCCTTTTACAAAGCAAGATATTTCAATTTTACTAAACACTTTTTTTCATGAACTTTTAACAACTTTTTTAATAATAAAATAATATTTTTTTATGATATAATAAAAAGTTAAATGTACTTACCAAATAGTAATGTTTCTCTTCTCATTCTTATTATCTACGGTATCCCTCCCCAAGAAAGTATAAAAAATAAATCATTTATTTGAACTCATATAGAAATAACCATCGGCTAGTCAAAAAAACTGACTGTGACAAACCAAAAAAAAAAAATAATGCTATCTAGAAATCTGGAAAATCTAGAATTTAAAAAAATCTCTGTCTTTCTCCAAATGGAATGTCTCTACGTTTCTATTTACAATCTCTGGTGCGAGTGTTTTATTTTTTCGTGAATGTTTCAAAATTTGAAATCAACAAAAAATTGAAAAAAAAAAGTGAAAAAAATTTGTCAAACCGCAATTTTTTCTATTTTTCTTGTGGAAGATTTTTTTCACAGATTCTGAGAGGGTGTTGTCGCAATGTTATTTGGTGGTAGCGTTATGAGCCGTAGTGACTGATAGAGGGCGCCCTTTCATAAAATTTNTTTAATCGCCGAGCCCGCGGCGGGCCGCTTAACTTAACATCCTCTGACATCATGTTTAACAAGGGAAATGTATATGACAGATACAAATATTCTAGGTCGAGTAAATTCAACATAATTCGAATACTGAATATTACACCACATGTTGTGTTAACTAACCGCCACTTTAATGACCAAACAGAAGATAACCGGCCATTTTTTTTTTGCTGAAGTATTTTGTCGGCATATTCTTATATGTGGCGGTTTCTTCAAATTAAGTCGGTTATTTTAAAGGCATCGTGTTTATATATTTAATATACATATGTACTTTTCTGATATCAGAAATCGAAATCGGGTGCAAAAATGCTTGTAAAACGCCTGTTTGCGTGGGTGGCACAATGTTAGCCTACAATGGTTAAATGATGTTTCCGGGATTTTTCGATTTAATCAACGTCCAATCAACGTCCAATCAACAAAGCGAATTTAAGCCAATTTCAACGTTTATTGATTTTTGAATTTAGTTTTTGAAATTGGTTCCCTTTCAGCATTTTTTCAAATATGACTTGTTTAGTGACTTGGCACCGTCTGAATCGGTCTCTTTTCTTTTGTGGCAAAAGGTTAATCCGCCGAAATTTTCCCCGTTTGAGGAGTGTCAATGGAAAATTTTCGGCGGATTGCCCTTTCGTCACAAAAGAAAATAGACCGACTCAGACGGTGCCAGTGACTTGCCTAGCCGCTTGGTGATTCGGATTAATTCGTCGAAAAAAGTTCGACCAATTCACCAGTCTTCATAACCGAAGCAATAACATTGGCATACATACGATGTGTCAAAAGTAAGACCAATACTGAAAGTTTCTGCTAGAAACGTCATTTTTGGAAACCGAACTTTGGCTTCTAAAATCGATCTCATGTTCGCAATTTGCAATATGGATTGGAAAATAATCGACCTTAAACGCCGTTATTATGTTCATTATGTTGACCTTCACCTTCGACAAGAAATGACGTCTGCTCGAAGCGAATATAGCCTAAAACACATCTGCAAATCTGAAAACGATATTCTAAAGTTAGAACGGAATAGGTAGAACTGTTTAGTTTTTTGTTTGAATTCAATTTGAAGTTGTCTCAATTTTTTTCCGACAAAAAATCAGAGGTAATTACAGTCCTTACTTCCATAAGGAGTTTATCTCATATTGATAAATTATTGTTAAGGACCGGTCAGTCATGTTGTTTACAAACTTAAATTATAGTTACATGTTACATGTAACATGTATGTATATCCGAGTTTACCGTTAAAAAGTTTTTCTCCTTTTTAGTTTACATAGTAGAGGGTAATTTGTACTTTTCTAGAATAAGTTTAGCCGGAGATTACAAATAAGATATAAATTTGACAAAAAACCGACGTTTTACAAATAATTATCCGTTTTTCTCCTTTTTAGTGTACATACTACGGGCAATTTGTACTTTCTAGAACGATTTTAGCCGGATATTACAAATAAGATATACAATTGTAAATTTGACAAAAAAAACGACGTTTTACCGATAATTATCGGTTTTCTTTTATTTTTAACATTTCAAAATTATCGGGCCATGGGGGCGCTAATTCCATAATGACCGTTTATCCTTTGACCCAGGGGTCGGCAAGAATGGCTTGACTTGGCTTGGCTTGGCTTAAGTTAAGCCAAGTCAAGCCAAGCCAGGAAAAATTGTTGACTTCATTAGGCCAAGACAAGCCAAGCCAAACGAATTTTTCATCACACTTAAGCTAAGCCAAGTCAAGCAAGACAAACGATTTTGCCGATCCCTGCTTTGACCACCGCTTTTTAGAATAGAAAACGGCCTTCTTTTTTTTTGTTTGAAGAAATAATTGAAACTTAATTGATTAATTGCGAAAATACCGAAGAGTGTTATGATTAGGTGACAAGTTTTTTCGCTGTCGTAATACTTAATCCAGAAATATCAAACACGTGCAAAGTCGACTTTCGGGTAAAGTCACATCACAGCCCCACGGCACGTTTTTTTTTTCGGTCCGAATCAAATTTTAACCGAAAAAAAAGTAAAGATTATGCCTCCAGGAATCGAAACACTATTTATGTTGAATGCGTGCGGAAGTGAACACGGGTGATTAGAACGTGAAAATAGTGTTTTCTCGACAGTGCCTTTTGATTCAGAACTATTTTCATATCAACTTGAATGCGTATTACGAATGAATTACGGAATAAGATAGGGCCTGTGTACAATTTAAACATGATTTTGACTTCAGGAGTTTTCAAAACAGTAATCTGTTTAGTGACCGTTTTCTTTGCTTTTTTTTGCTTTTCTTTTTGAAATTGTAGTTACAGCACCTTATAGTTGTTGTGCGGGATTATCGATCAGTCTTTCCAAGTCCGTAACCCAGAGTGACATTACGACTTAAATTTATCTTATGCATATAAACAACGTGATCATTAGATAAAATATTATATATTTAACATATACATCATTACGGTCTTCTTTTAGGGAAAATGGGTCATGGTTTTTATGTTTCGGATGAAGGGGAGTTAAGTTAATTGAACTCTGAACTTGGAACAGAAAATCAGTTTTGATCCCAGTTTCTCCGCTAAATCAGGTTTTGACACACATTTTTTTTTTGATCAATATGACTAGACCCGCTGCGCAGTTATCAGGAATCTTCGCCAAGAGCAAACTGTCGGATAATTGCGCAGGGTAATAATTGCATAGTAAAATTTCATTTTTCCTCATTTTCTGGGTCTGATTAGTTCGCTGCGATTGGGCATGGTTTTTTTTTTATTTTGTTAATTGGGCAACGAATTCATAATTAGATGGCCTTATAAGATCTAACATGTTGACCCAGATAAAGTCACGTCAGTTTTTCAACATAAATTATATCTTTTTCAGCCTAAAAATTTAAGGTCAAATTAAATAATCATTTGATTTGACCTCATAACCCGACCCCTGTACTAACTTTTGGACCTTTAACATTTGGCCAAGACAGTTTTTTTACAAAAAAATTAGATACACCGTCTACATACGTAGCTTAACAAAACTTTTAGAAAAAAAGGTGTTCATTTTGTGAATTTTGTTAACTTACGTGAATTTGGTTAGCTTACATGAATTTTGTTAACTTACGTGAATTTTGTTAACTTACTTGGGCGTAGGCGGAAAAGTTGTCGCGAGCATACTGTTAAGTTATATGAATTTTGTTAACTTACGAAAGGTAGGTGGTGTAAATAGAAATCTACTATAATGCCTAGATTATGTGTATTGATGTCACGAGTTAAGACTACTCAATCACAGAAGTACTTGTAAAAATGCATATTCCCGCACGTCACTGTATTTGTTACAAATGCATGTCGATTTAATATGCGTAAAAACTATATTAAACTAAAAAAAAGCCTGCATCGATAAATTACGGTCGCAGTCAAATCTTTGATGTAATGGAATTAGTGGGCAGTTTCAAAATTCTTAACATACATGCGGCGACATAAGATGATGGCANCTTGAAATCAGGGTCAGTCGTTTCCGTTCGCCCGCGGAGACAATAAGACTGAATAAAATACGGAATATCTCTCTATTATTGTTGATTGATCTTTTTATGTTCTGCTAAGCAGATTGTATTAAGGGTGGTCATTAACCCCCTTACAATGGCCTTATAAGATCTGACATGTTGACCCAGATAAAGTCAAGTCAGTTTTTCAACATAAATCATATCTTTTTTTAGGTCAAATTAAATAATCATTTGGTTTGACCTCATAACCCGACCCCTGTACTAACTTTGGGACCTTTAAAATTTGGCCAAGACATTTTTTTACAAAAAAAAAATTAGATAAACCGTCTACAAACGTAGCTTAACAAAGCTTTTCGAAAAAAGGTGTTAATTTTGTGAATTTTGTTAACTTACGTGAATTTTGTTAGCTTACATGAACTTTGTTAACTTACGTGAAATTTGTTCACTTACGTGGGTAGGGCGTAGGCGGAAAAGTTGTCGCGAACATACTGTTAAATAACATGAATTTTGTTAACTTACGTGGGTAGGGCGTAGGCGGAGAGATTGTCGCGAGCATACTGTTAAATTACATGAATTTTGTTAACTTACGTGAATTTTGTTAACTTACGTGGGCAGGGCGTAGGCGGAGAAATTGTCGCGAGCATACTGTTAAATTACATGAATTTTGTTAACTTACGAAAGGTAGGTGGTGTAAATATAAATCTACGATAATGCCTAGATTCTGTGTATTGATGTCACGAGTTAAGACTACTCAATCACAGAAGTACTTGTAAAAATGCATATTCCCGCACGTCACTGTATTTGTTACAAATGCATGTCGATTTAATATGCGTAAAAACTATATTAAACTAAAAAAAAGCCTGCATCGATAAATTACGGTCGCAGTCAAATCTTTGATGTAATGGAATTAGTGGGCAGTTTCAAAATTCTTAACATACATGCGGCGACATAAGATGATGGCAGATAGACTGTTGGAATCGCATTTTCCACGTTGATCAATTACAATTCAGAAATTCAATTTTTTTTTGTTTCATTCTGTAAATAACTTTAATTTAGTGGCATTTTTTTTATTATTTCTTGAAAATGTTGATACGCTATTCGAACTTTGTGATATTTTCTCAGAGAGATTGTTGAGAGATTGCCAAATTTCGCAGCAGATTCGTTTGCAAGAATTTACCATAAATGTACTTCAAAAAAAAAAATTGCGGGGTCGTTGCGTTATAATTTTTAAAGTTCTTGTGTAACAAATTCATTTCTGCAAGGTCATTTAAAAAATCTAATTTTTATATAAGATTTCTAGGTGGTTCTTTCTTAAAAAGTATAAGGTGTAAAAGGTATAAAAAGAGCCTAGGAACCTCTAGGGCCCATTAACTAAAATATGTTTTTGCCAAATTGTGCGGCTCAAAAAAATACTAAGTCGATGTGGAAAAATCAAATCCCGGAAATGTGTATAGTGAATTCTAGAATTTTGAGGATCTAAAGAAAAAACGTTTTTGGTATGTTTTAAGACGGTACCTTCTAGGTATACCACGGTTAAATTATATTTCTGGCCAATGTTCTCAAGCGAAAACGGTAGGTGAACATGGCCAATCAGCGGCCAGGATTAAAATTAGCGTCTAGTTAGCATGCGTTAACAACCAATGATTTTGCCAAGATTTGGCTATTTTTTTCACTTTTCTGACCAAAACGTATCCAGGTTGTCAATTATTTTACCAACCAGCCTGACCAGTTGTTTTTTCAGAGTTAAGTTATCTCACCCTTTTACCGCTTATTATGATGAATTAACCCGTCAGATTGAGTATTTCATGTGTAATATTTTGAAAAGCTAAAACTCCTAGTTCAGGATCGGTTAAAAATATGCCAAAAAAGTTTTGTTATTCTTGATTTGTTCCAAAAGTATGTTGAACATGCAGCGGTAAAACGCGAACATTTCATGATTTCCATTAATAAAAAAAATAATAAATGCTTGCTTCGATTAGGTTAAAATCGTAAGTTTCAATTAATTATAAAACTGTCTTATGCTAGTTTATAACAATTTTTGTATGACTTTTCTTCATTTTGTTCAAGTTTGTCATCAGTCTCATCAATATCAAAGAATTTCTTGTCGGGTTCAGGAAAACTGGCATCTTCAATTTCTCTCTCAAAACTTTGACACTCTTAAGAAACCAAAACCTTTGTGACAAAGGCTTTGTCCCTGTTTTTTATCCAAACTGATCGTTCGTAATTTGCATCAAATGCAAACCGATGGTCCTGAATCGAATAGTCATAATTTCGGAAGCTCTCCGACCACCCTTGGACACTTTTTGGTCGATTTAACCACACAAACAACGGTTGACCGAGTTCACAAACTCTTTCTATGTTACTTTTTCTATACAACCCCTGCGCCGTTATCGGGTCAACATTTCGATGACAAATTTTGACCCGATAACGGGATTTGACCCGATAACGGCGCAGGGCGTAGGCGAAATGTCTGGAAAATGTTGATCGACAATTTTGACCTGATAACGGCAAGAGCGGGAACTTCGACTCGCTTTTGACAAGATGAAACTTTTGACCCGATAACGGCACGAGCGGGGATTTTCTAGAAGGTCTCATATGTTTTTGTGTTTATTTCGTTTTCTGCACTTCTATTCGAAAATTAAAAAAAAATATATTTTTGGGAATTGCCCCTTAGCTTGTTTAGGCCATGACTAAAAAATTTTTTTTTTGAAGCATATGTTCATAAGGAATCTGAATTTAAATTTTGAACTAAAAAAACGATGCTAACAATATACGACAGTTTACCAATAATATCACAAGATTAAGCAGTCGTTTATACAAAGAACAAATAGGTCGTTCTTTCAAAAAAAATCTAAAAATTCTGAAAAATAGAGAAAAGATTGAGAAGTATACTACAGTATACATATACTTGTACAACTTTATACATATACTTGTATATATATATTTGTAAATCTTCTCTGTATACTGTATTGAATATTGTATTGCATACAATATTGAATACATGTATAAAAAAAAATTTAAAGGTTTTTAAAGGACGATTTTTTAGACCCGATAACGGCGCAGTGCGTAAGTGGGGTGGCTGGAAAATTTTGAGTCGATATTTTGACCCGATAACGGGTTTTGACCCGATAACGGCGCAGGGGGTTATTAGATTTCACTGTCAATTCATTTAATAAAGCCGAACAACAAAAAATACGTCTATATATTTTGGTTGGGGGTTAAGGCCCTTAACCAATGTGCCTTAACTTAAGACTTACCATGATGCTACTCAGGATTTCACATTTCCCGGCGTTGTTTCGTATGTAGATTAGATTCAGGTTTTTACGCATGGAAATAAGTGACGTCATAATTGTGCTTTGGTTTTAATATCAAAGGTACTAATGACCACAAACGTGATGTATTTGTATTCTACTTGTTGAGTCGGAAGATTAAAAATAGTCTATGTTACATAGACTTTCAAGTCGTCTAAATTAGTAAATACGCGTGAAAATTTCATAGCGAACGAATTTAAGATCAAAACACAATTTTCGGTCTTCTGTGTTTTTTCACAGAACATGAAAGGGTTAAGGAAAATCACAAAAATAATACTGTCTTTCTATCATCCTGTAACTCTATAAGCTGTACAAGTTATTTATTAAAATTTTCTATATGTTTCTAACAAATAAAAATTTTATCAACAGTAAAAATGCGTAAGTCGAAAAAACCGGTCAATATTGTTCGCCTGAGAACACAGCTTACGGAAACCCATATACACGGTATTGGACAAAATTTTTGGCTAGTATTTTTTTAGAACGGTTTTAGAAGCTACTGGTCAAAATGTTTAAACATATTTTTTTAAAAACTGCGTGGGATAAATTATTTTCCCAAGCGCAGTAAGTCAGGAAAATTTAGCGCGTATTTTCTAGTATTAATTTATAACCTCCTCCTTATACTAATTTTTCCGTTCTTTCTACACTGATTTTGTAAGGCATCCCGGTAGAGTAACGCAAACCTTTTGGAAAAATTGTATAAGGAGTAATAAAATGTGCAAAATTTGTCTCTTAATTTTAGAGAGAAAAATTTGTCGCTTAATTCTAGTGAGCAAAATTTAGAGACAACTTTTGCTCACTAGAATTAAGCGATAAATTTTGCTCGTTAAAATTAAACGACAAATTTTGCACGCTTTATCACTACTTGTATAACCTGAAATACGATGACTAAATAACACAGTGTTCTAGTTGAAATAAACATTTTTTATTTATTTACATGTATAAAGACTAAGAAAAGGCTATTGTAGTCGTGTGGCAGCGTATATGACATGCAGAAGCCTTACTGTGCCAGCAAGTTAAGATTTCGAAACTAAAATGCCCCTTATTGGAGTTCTGCGAAATAGAAGGTATTATCATTTATGACGTCTTAGTTTCAAAACGGCACGGTTAAATTAATATACAAATTGATGTCTAAAATATGAAGAAAGGGTTAACAAAAAGGTTAATTGATATTAAAAGAGAAATAATCNTCCTTCATATTTTCGCCTTTATGTTTATTAGACATTCTTCAAAGTGTACATTTTACCTAAGCAATCGTTTGTGGGCAAATGGTGAACTCATGAAATAATAAATGAACGGTTGTACGTAAATTGGTACAGCACCAAGGAATAAATAAATGAAGTTTGATGGTACAATGTACCATTGTATATGAAAGATGTAATTGTTTGAACCGTAAGTTGTTGGCAGTTTTTATTCTAATGAACAAGATTGTAGTTACAAAAGGGGTTTTTATCGCTGTTTTATACAGGCTAGACGGTATAAAAACAACCGATTGTTGACAAAAATTCTTGAATAGGCAATCTGCGACATTTCACTTGTCAACAATTGGTCGCTTTTTTATACCGTCCAGTCTGTATATTAATACAGGCTGTCCGATATGAATAATTGGAAACTATTTTTTCTAGAAACTCATGTTTGCAGAGCTTCTCTAATTTTTTTCTCTCTCTACAAGCCATTCCTCCTAGAAAAAATAATAAGCCAGTACCCGTATATATACCGCGGTACTCAGCGTTTCACATGAATTCCAATCGTTTTTTTCTAGATTTCAGTGTTTTTTCTGCACGAAAAATAGTCGTTCGGAAACTCACATAAATTGTGTACCCGTCGACCACGTTAAGTGAAAAATATGATAGTCATTTATCAAGTAGAAAATAGTTCTTGACCCCTTGAGGCTTTTCACAAAAATGCTCACCAGCGCCAAAACGTGTCTTTTTCAAAAAAATTTTCCAAATCGTGATCTAGGGATTTATCATATACACCGGGTGCGCAGTTATCGGGCGTCCAGTTATCGGGCGGGTTTGTGCTGTTATCGGGCACCCTTTGCTGTTATCGGGCGGTTTTTCCCCATATTTTTGGATATATATGACCAAATTTCCCGCTCGTGCTGTTATCGGGCACCCTTGTGCTGTTATCGGGCGGTTTTTGGCAGATTTTTATCTTATTCCGCTTCCGCCCTGAGCAGTTATCGGGCGCCCGATTAAGGTTTTTTTGTCGCGAAACCCGCCCGATAACTGCGCACCCGGTGTATGTGAGTTTTTTGATAAGATAATACATTTTTCGTGCTGAAGAATGAAATCTTTTCATCTAGAAAATACGTTAGAAAAAATACCGGGAATTCGTGTGTCACGCTGAGTAGCTCTGTATTATTGTTTACATAGATTATCTTAAATATTGAAAAATACTGAGATGTCCGTTAACTGTCTTTAAATGTCCGAGAGAATTGTTTAGAGATCCTTTTTTAAACAATGTAATTTTATGATCGATCGAAAAAGCTTGAGACATGAAAATTATTTATTGATTTTTTTATCTCGGTATTTTTGCACCAAAATTCAGTTAGTAATATTTTCGTCCTATTTAATCGTTTTGGAGATATGAATGGAATGCCTCTCGGACATTATAAAAATTACAAAATAATGAACTAATTAATTGAAAGTAGTGCTAAATGGGATCATTTTCAAAGTATCAACATTAATTTGAACTTGCGAATAAGGTACACGTTTATTTCTAGATGTCGTCGGGTAATTTATTTCGAAATATTTTATTCCGCAAAAAAATCCAAAATCATTTATATTCAGTCACATGCCAGTT
>SCLG01000077.1:259626-270975 GCA_004367875.1 Oikopleura albicans
AAGAATTTAACGCAAGTCGCGATTATTTTGACCCCCCTTTGCGAGAACTCTCAAGTTATCACTGGAACAAATTATGGCCTTATTGGATTCGTGAAATTTCAAATAAAGGAAGGTCGCCAATTAAGGGGTTTTTTTTCAAATCAAGGACTCTTGAAAAACTCGTTATTATTTGAGAGGCCCTCAGTTGGCGACCCTCTGTGAAGACTTGATATCTTGTGCGTGCAGTTTTTGCAGTAATTTGGCTAGTGTGTGCGCTCTTGCTTGTGAAATATTAGTGATAACTGAAGATATTCCTCAGTTTCTTCCAAAATTACGATTTTTGGAACGCATGTTTGAGTACCGAGGATGTTGTGAACCCGACATCACAACCGACATTGGAAAAGGTAGTTTTTTTTAGGTTGCACAAAAAACGGCAATTGACTTTTCGGGGGTTAAAATTATCGGAATCGAAAAATTAAAAAAATTAAAAAAAATCTTCATTTTATTTTAATTTTTCGATTCCGATAATTTTAACCCCCGAAAAGTCAATTGCCGTTTTTTGTGCAACCTAAAAAAAACTACCAAAGTCTTTAAACCCAGTTGTTATCACAAAAAATGTAATTGTGGTCCTAGATCAAAGCTTTCTTATTTTGACTTAACCACAAACGCATTTCCGAATTTGGTGCCTTATTATAATAATCATGAAGAAAAAACATTCAAACTTCGTTTGTTGACAAAAGCACGAACGGTTCAGGGTCAAGAAGAAGCCGCTGATACCGAAACGACATACGAACTTGATATAAAAAGTTGTTGGAATAAAATTTGTAACATACTTGAGGAAACTATACCTCACTATTATATGAGTGTTAAAAGTTTTCTCGCAATTCAAAAAATGAAAAAGGGCGAAGGGCAACAACATGACGAAATAGTTATGGAATCTGATTATTCAGAAGAATACTCGCAGGCATACGGTTTTTATTGGTATTTAATTAAAAGTACAAACTGAATAAGTTTATATTAAAACAAAAGTATCTTACTTCAGTATGTTACTGAAAATACACCGGGTGCGCAGTTATCAGGTAGGTCACACAAAAAAATGCCTGATAACTGCGGGCCAACTTGCCTGATAACTGCGCACTCGGTCTATATTGCTAATCAGGAGGGTTTTTAATTAAGAAATCAAAGCGGTTTGAACTCGTTTTCAAAAAAAATATCTTATTGGGGATTTGTATTTTTGTAATATTTTTATTAACACGTGAAATTTGTAAGATACCAATTATAACCAGAATTCTAGCGGGCTGGAATGGCCGAAACACAAGCCGCATATCACCAAAAGCCTCACGTTATTGTTCATTGTACTCAAATATGGGCTTTCAGTCGTCAAACAGATAACAATGGTGTGAATATCACAAAGCGAATACGCATCGAATCAAACCTTTTGATGTTCAAGCAAAAACAGGCAAATAAAGTCAAATGCCCTGAACTAATCAAAACCCACGAATATAGGGTTTTGAATTATTTGGTTGATAAAGGGATTTGTTTGCCCTTTAAAAGAGTGCTGCGCATAAGTGATAATGTTAAGGGTCATTTAAATTATATTAAAAATTATTTTCAAAATTACACCCAAGTTTTGACTTATCAGAGTAATTGTAAATTATTAATATTTTTGACCCTTTGTAGCCAATGAGTATAAGTCCCAGCGAACACTTGTTGATCTGGCACAGGAGAGAAAAATTAATGGTCAACCAGTGGTTTTTCATCAGTATTTCAAGGTTAATATAACTTTTTTTGTTATTTTGATTTTTTAACAAAAAAACTAAGATAACCATTAAGTACATTTCTTACTCTTTTTTGGAACGTTTTCGGTTTTAGAAAAAACGTCCGAAAAGAGCAATCGTTCAAAAAAGCATCCCAAAAAAGAGTAAGAATTGTACTACAAAATTGCACGCAATAATATTTGTTTATATATTTACATAGTTTCCAGCCCACGGGAAAAGCACCATCGACGCTCAGGGGGGACGGGTTAAACAAAAAATGCGATATTTTGAACGAACTCAAGGATTATTAACGCCTGACAACATAAATTCGTTTGTTGCGTCAAATTCGACTAGCACATCTGATAAATCGTATTTTTATGATGATAAGGCGTTTCAAATTGACTTCTATGAAGGATTGAGTTAAATATAATAAGTTACATAACGAATATTCATATCGTGTGAACAATTTATGCCACATTTTTGCAAATTTTATCGTGTTTTAAATATGAAATTCAATTGTAATTATTTGGCATAAACAAATTAGTTGTTTTATCAATATTTAACGAATTAAAGACGATGTTTATTCCTTTAGTGGAGCAATGATGTTTGGTTATAACTCCTTAGCAGACATGTACAAAAAAAGTATTACACGAGATGGCGTTGTATACAAGTGCGGCATAAGGCAGAGACGAAAATTTCACATATAAAATTGTGTATTACAAAATTTTTGTTTATATATGAGTTTTTATATGATAGCAATGTTTGGAACTAGATTTTCGCTTTTCATACAATTGAATTCAACATACCAGTGTTTAAAAAGTTTCAATGCAAATTTAAGCTTAAAAATTACAATTGAACACTAAATTAGACAAAAATTTCGTTCTCATTTATAGAAACATTCGAGCGGCAAAAGCTAGCCATGTGTTGGTTAATAATGTCAAAAAAATCCAATGGCGTTTTTCAAATGATATATGTGTGGCGTTGTGTAACGAGTGTTTGAGAGGAAAGGGTTTTTGTGATAGAGTTATAGCACACGGAATAGAAGACGATTCAGATAATTGCGTCAAATTTCAAAACAAACGCCCNTCAGTGGAGCAATGATGTTTGGTTATAACTCCTTAGCAGACATGTACAAAAAAAGTATTACACGAGATGGCGTTGTATACAAGTGCGGCATAAGGCAGAGACAAAAATTTCACATATAAAATTGTGTATTAGTAAATTTTTATTTTTATATGAGTTCTTATATGTTTGCAACTAGATTTTCACTTTTCATAGAATTGAATTCAACATACCGGTGTTAAAAAAGTTTTAATGCAAATTTAAGCTTAACAAGTAAAATTGAACACAAAATTAGACAAAAATTTCGTTCTCATTTATAGAAACATTCGAGCGGCAAAAGCTAGCCATGTGTTGGTTAATAATGTCAAAAAAATCCAATGGCGTTTTTCGAATGATATATGTGTGGCGTTGTGTGACGAGTGTTTGAGAGGAAAGGGTTTTTGTGATAGAGTTATAGCACACGGAATAGAAGACGATTCAGATAATTGCGTCAAATTCCAAAACAAACGACCACTCAATGAACCTTCTAATGACGGCCCTGGACGAAAAAGATCTAATCCCAATTAAAAAGTCTTGAATTATTATGTTTTAAACTGCGTATTGTACAAATAAGATATAATTTCATACAATTGTTATTATAATTTGAAGTGTTAATAGAATTCTAATAATAAATTGTACCCGACATGGTCATTTTATTGCGACATTTGGCGTTTTAAAATCAAAAATCATGATTTGAGAGGATTTTCAAACATAATTTCAGGAGATTTCCATACGATTCGTACACACGAGTTCTGAAAAGTGATGATATAATTTTGATACTTTATTATGCTTTAGATGGTCATTTTACAACCCTATTTGGTTTCCAAATTTAAAAACGACAATTAAAGCACATTTGAAAAAAAATCAGGAAATTTCCATACGANTTGTGCTGTTATCGTACGTTTTTTTGCATATTTTTACCTTATTTGGCTTCCGCCCTGAGCAGTTATCGGGCGCCCTATTAAGGTTTTTTGTCGCGAAACCCGCCCGATAACTGCGCACCCGGTGTTTAATAACGTGCTTCTCGTTTTGCTAGTTTTAAAGCCTTAGAATTAAATACTGGTGTGGGCAACAATTTATCACCGAGCTGAACGGGACTCGTCGTATATTGACGAGCCTCATAACTAAATATACGGCGAGTTCTGTTCAGCTCGGCGACAAACTCGTTACCCACATCAATACAAAAATTGAGAAAGCGAGAAGCACGTCATTTTACCCCATACTGTAGCAGTTTTAATCTCCCAACACATGTTCCAAAAAGTTCCCTGAACAAATGGACTAGAAAATAATCACATCCATAACACGACCTAACCAATTATCTTACCAAGATTGGCTTATTTTTCTACTTTTTGGACCAAAACGTATCGAAATTTCAAATTATTTTGTCATAGGCCTTGAAATATTACCGAAGCTTCGTGTTATGAATGTGATTATTTCAACTTCGCGAAGTTGGGTTATCTGGCCTAGATACTTTATTTCTCATCCCCATTATTCTTCACTTTTTGGAACTTTTTTTAGGCAGTCGCATTTTTAGCGAACATGAACGTCCGGAATCACCGCATGGACTGTGATATTAATTTTGTGTGATGATTTTGAGGTGTCCTTTTTGCGCAAATTGCCAAAGGCAAACAATTTTATATTATATAAAATGTATTGTTTGCAGCCAAATTTTGGCTTGGACAATTGAGACCTCATACAGAAAAACACAAATGTACGGGGTTGCTCCGGACGATCAGCTAAAAATACAGCCGATGTTTCGACTTATAAATATTATTGAAAATGTGTCATTCGAACTTTTTTAACTGTTCAAATCGCGGACGATCTAGATGATTTACATGACTAATAACACAAGCCGTTCGTTATCGAAAATTCGTTAACATGGCTAATAACAAAAGACGTTCGTTATCTTTCGTACGTTAGCGAACCCCAGTACTACGTGAATGAGATTTGTTTTCACGTTTTGTTTTATTTAAACACTCATAGTTACCCTGAAATTCTTGACCCGTGTTAAACTCAGGATTTTGTAGATACCTAATTTTACTCTTATCTACTCCGCCTAATAGTGTTATCTGGGGGGTTCTTGGACATTACGAAATTTCCAAAGCTTTTGTGGCAATTTTCAGGANTATCGAAAATTCGTTAACATGGCTAATAACAAAAGACGTTCGTTATCTTTCGTACGTTAGCGAACCCCAGTACTACGTGAATGAGATTTATTTTCACGTTTTTTTTATTATTTAAACAGTCACAGTTACCCTGAAATTCTTGACCCGTGTTAAACTCAGGATTTTGTAGATACCTAATTTTACTCTTATCTACTCCGCCTAATAGTGTTATCTGGGGGTTCTTGGACATTACGAAATTTCCAAAGTTTTTGTGGCAATTTTCAGGAGCAAGAAAAAAAAGGTTCTAGAACACATAGTCGAGCGCTAGAGAGACTTCCAGGCTAAAGATATTTTTTAACGTAGCATATATTTGAATTGAGAGATCTCTCGTGCGCCACCACTGTCTGTGTAGAGTCCATCTTGATTGAGTCCCTTAACTGTATATTTTAATGTATAAATGGACGGTACTTTCTAAAAGGGTTTAACGTGTAAAAGGTATCAAAAGAGCCTAAGGACCTCTAGGGTCCAATAACTAAAAATCTGTTCCAGTCAAATTGTAAAGCTCTAAAAGTTACTTGAGAAATGTGGAAAAATTGGATCCTGGAAATGTCTGTACTACACTCTGTATTGGTGGTTCTCAATTTGTTCATAATATCATCAAATCATAATTGTTGTTTGCTTGATTTGATGCGCGTTCATTTAAGAATCTTAATGAACAAGCATAAAAACGATACAAAAAACGTAACTCTAGGCGACATGAAATACAAAATCTCTTTAACTCCCAGGGGTCACTTAGTCCAAATTTGGACTAAATGCCCTAAATGAACTAAAAATGATACTAAACCGGGCTTAATCGAAAAACGCTGAAACACGGGTCTAGTTAAATTGCATGAGAAAAAATATAAAACATTAAACGAAACTGATATTTTTTTCGTCCTAACATGGTCACAAAGGCGTCTAGTCCAAATTTGCCACTTGTGACCCTTGGGAGTTAAGGCCAATTCAGTAAATTATTATATTATTTACCATTCAGAATATTGTTCGAATTCATGAAAAACTGACGTTATACTACTTCATGAGGCACTACCTGAAAACGCAGAAAAATGAAATCACAGAAACAATTCTGCGTCTTCATGTTTTTGCGTTTTCCGGTTTCTGTTTTTTCAGAGTTGAGCAGTCAAAAAACGCAGAAACCTGAAAAAGCAGAAACCGGAAAACGCAAAAACATGAAGACGCAGAATTTTTTTCTGTGATTTCATTCTTCTGCGTTTTCAGGTAGTGACCTTCATGAATATAACACGTTATTGTATTTGTACGTTATACCAATTGAACTAGTACCTGTCAAATAAAGTCACAGGGTTATTGAGCTTTAATGATCCTATCTCTACGGTAGACTCTAGCCCGTATGACAAATATTGTAAATATTTTATTGTTAACCATCAAGTTCTTAATGTTTTGTACTGTTAAATACTTGTCAACTACACTGTATGTATTTACTAATCGAAACTACGTTAGAGATAACGCATGCAAAACATTATGATTATTTAAAATATTCGAGCTACAGTAATTTCATAAAAAATGAGGGAAGGCCTGCTCATGTAAACGAACTATTTTATTTGTTTGAACATTGATAAATTCAGTTTTTTTTTTATTATTTATCATGGGCATGTTTTTGCTTTATCAAGTACTCGCGTTTAATCAAACACGATAGAAGAAAAATGGTGGTGATTAAAATTGTAGAATTTTTTTTTACAAATATTTAACTTAGAACTGATTGTCTATTTAGGTTTTAGGGAACGTGAATGATTAACCAGCAAACAAACACAAATTATTTTAACAATACCCCTTTTGGAAAATTGTACATTAACAGTCATGCGCATATTGGGTAGCTAGCTACCCATTTGCACTTTATTTGTAAATAAAAAGAGAACAGCTTGTGATAATAAAAAACGGACAACGGATTTGAAATCAAAAAACATTTTACGTTTTTATATGGGAGAAAAATATTTTTGTTAGAAAATTGTTTATACGTTTGGGTCCATGGAGGACGAGGGTTAAGGTTGAAAATCACCCCAGTAAGAGAAGAAGAACAGGGCTTCAAAATAAAATAATAATAAAAAAAATCCGTCCATTGTTTGGCGCGCTAGAGCAAATTGGGTAGCTAGCTACCCCAGATGCGCATGACTGTTAAGAGTGCAGAAAATCCGATTTTTATCGAAAAACGAGATTTTTTAATTTGAGGGTTCTAAGAAGCTTCGTGATTTTATACACCGAAAAAACGTTAAAATAAACCAAAAACAGTAGACAATTGGTTGCAGTACAATAATGACTTGAGTAGTCAATGTCTGAATTCCTGACGCTTGTCAAAATTGAGAAGAACCCTATGTACTTCCGCATAACGATTATAACATTTTGTGAACGTTACAGTATCTGTAGTTGGACAGAGAAGGATTTCTTGCAGTTAATCCTTTGATCTTAAAATATATTTCTAACTCCAGTTTGTTTGCGAATTTTCATCATTTGCATTTTATGGAGCACGCCTACGCCCCGCGCAGTTATGTTGCCATTTTTCAGAATGCTTAAGAAATAAAAATGCGCGGGAGTCTAAATACTTATAACTCAGATTGTGAAAATCAGAAATTTTCAATCAGTTATGGCAATAGCATTTCCGGCCTTATTAAATAATTGTGACTTTACTACATTGCATCAAAAGTTTTTGATTCAAAACGTTTAACAATTTTACCAACCAGGTTACATTTGAACATTTTTTTTCGTGTAATTATCAACAAAAAAAAATACTTTTACCCAGTGTCGACGTTTTCATTTGGATAATTTACTTTTGAAATCCGTTCAGATCCACGCAGATTACGACCTCAAAAATTGTTTGCAATCTGTTTTAGATATTTCACGCAATAATTTTCGAGCGACATTATTAGTTTTTACGTCTGCGCCGAGTTGAATTAAACAAACGTGCGTTATAGACAGACACCGGACGCTTTCCGAGCAATGTTGAAAAAATAATCTCTATGTGAACTTAATAAAAATACAAATGGGGTGGGAGCACTTGGGGTAGAAGTTTTACAGTATAACATGCAGATAAATTATACAAATATAATAGGATTGAAAAAACGACCCTTAAATGGCGAACCCGTATAAACACATTTTACTGTTGGTGCTTTACGTAATTACTTAAACATAATAAAAATGGTCCATAGGAAACAATATTAAAAGCAGTGGCCCTTATTTTTCCCAATAATATATGGTGCGGAAGCCAATTCCATGTGTAAATTGGCTATTTCGACTTTGCCTATGCAAAATGTGACCACTACGGCACCAAATAACATTGAATTGGCAAAAGCGACACTTATTTAGCACCCTTTTGTAATATGAAAACGTTTTTTAAATGTTCAAAATGGACCATTTTCGAGTACCAAAAACGGCCCTAATTAAATAAGGAAACTAATAAATTGAGTTTTCATGACAATGCAGCCCCAGCAAGCGGACTCAAATAAGTAAAAGAAAACTGCAACAAATCAACGCATCTCAGTAATGTTTGCAATTCATGTTTGAAATAATACGCACAAAACTTGTAATTAGACGGCATAAAAATTCAGGTTTTTCTGCGTACCATTTTTTGCAAAACATACAAAGAAAACGCAACGCGAGGCTTATTGAGATACACCCGTAAATATTGATACACTCCAGAGTAGGTTAAAAACTGAAAAACCGTTAATACTCTAAAATAACACCGGTGTTCTAAAAAAAAACGCAGCCAAAAAACTTTCTCCCCATCGGTTGCCGCAGCTTGAACTCAACAACCATGTGCAAAATTATGTTGATTAATTTGATAATTTTAATAAAATCAAATCGATGTGAAGAAAGTTAAATGCATTTGCATCGTGAGAGGATCTTTTTACGCATATTTTAACCATACCCGGATGAGGGATAGATTATTATCAGGCAGTCTTTGACCGATGTAAAACGTTGATACAGTGCGTCAAAATTAAAACCGCGAACGCTTACTTGTTAGACGCTGCTTGGTTCGTAGAAGAAGAACCAAACATATTACAAACTAATGTAGGTGATTTCTATTTTTAACTCCCAGGGGGGAGTGCGTGCAAATAGACACGCAACTTGTTTTTTTCGTCGATTCAAGGCATATGGAGGACCCGTAGGGCAAAACGGGTATTGGTGACCCCCTCTCAACTTTTCGAGAAATTTCGATTGACGGTGTTTTTTGCGTACGTTGCAGATTTGAAAGAGCTCTCTAGGGAGCCCTGGTGGCCCAATTTCTGAATAGTCAGATCGACGTAGTTTGACGAGCTCTACAACTTGGGTATACCAGTTTTTCTGAATTATTTCGAATTATTGTGAATTTTTGAAGTGCGTGTTTATTTACACACATTTTCCCCGTACGGGTTCCCAAAAACTCCTACCCCTGAGAGTTAACTTTTAGCGCTTTTAAACTTTTTCGGTATTGTTTGCGCCGCAAGCCCTTTCGATTTTCATATTGTATTTTTTTTCAAGGGTCACTTAGACTCTAAGTCTTAGAGGCAAAAATATAAATTGGTTTTATAAAAACGTTTTTCTTTAGATCTTCAAAATCATTTTAGAACTCACTACAGAGTCTGAATTTTATGAAAAACTAGGCTTATGAAATACATATGAGAAATAAGTAAGAGAATCGGTCAAAATAATTTTATAATTTGACTTTGATATCATCGAAATATGCGTGTAAAACTGAAACGTTAATTGACGCTTTTTTCGAAAGTACTATTCGGGGTACTTTTGGTGGGACAATACTCATGAATTTACTTTTTCCGTTTAAACCGTCTTAGTTTGACCAGCAATTCGGTAGGGCATAGGTAACTTCATAAATGTGAATTAATTCCATTTCTTAACATCTCAATTTAAAATGTGGTCTCCTCTCCGAACCACAGCCTCGTTAAATCCATCAAGCTAATAGTGTCTTTAAAAAACTTAAAGCTCGGCTTTTGATGAGTAGTTCAAGGGGAGTTACCGAAGTGATCTGCTCCACGTCTACCGTCTACATTTTACACGTTTGAACCAAACTTTTATGAACCAATATTTTTTAAACATTTATACAATGTTAACACCTGCGCTCCGGTTTTTTGATTTCCTGTTGCGCTCTCGACAGTGCCATATGGGCCATATGGGCCGCAGATGTTAACATATGATATGGCACTGCTGTTTCAAACTTAGGGGATAGGCCGTGTCTTATTATTCCAGTCAATAAAACTAAAAAAAATGAATTTCCAGGAATTTTAGAAATCTTGGAGACGCTGACCTTATATATGTTTTCCTTGTAAAAGGTTTCATAAATGCAATTACCTTATATTCGCTTATTGCAGTTAATCATGGAAATCTAAGCATCGTGCTGCAATTTACAGTCCCGATCTTCATAATGTTTTCGGAAAAAAATGCACACGATGGTTGTCGCGCACATTTTTAGGGTTCATTTCCTGAGGAACCGTGCTCTTTTGGAGAAAACGTCTTTGACAAGAAAAAACTTTTTTTTTGGAGATTGTACGTTTTTGGAGAAAACGTTAATTTTTTGAAATTTAATGTGCCAAATACGGAAAATAAAAGATTTTTTGGTAAAATTGCCTTTTTTTTCTTAACCGCTGTCTCATTTTATGAATGCCAGGACTGTAATGATTTTTTTACTCATGTTATATCCTTTTTTTGGCAGAAAATGCAATCAAATGTCCGAACAAAATTATATTGAACTTTTATAAGAATATAAAGAAATGTTAAAGGCAAAACTTTTTTTTTGATTCATTTGCACCACATGTGGCCACATGTGGCCACATCGTTTTTTTCTTTGTGCATTCGTGGTGGGTCCAATTGAAATATTGTTCAACTATGTCCATTTCCTTGAATTATTTTTGTTTCCGAGTTTTCTTTAAGGTCGGTTTTTGAGGTAGTATCGGAAGGTTGTTTCTCAATGACGATGCTCGTTATGTTTTTAACCCATAAACGCCTGCACAGTTCGGCCCACGGGAAAACCATTTCTGAACCGCCGCGGTACGAAAAAATGCAACACGAAACATTAACCAAGAGGTTGATGGGCTAAAAATTATAATTGAATTATGAGTACATATAGAAGGTTAATGTAACCTTTTGTTAAAATTTTTTTGTTAAAACATTTTTGTAAAAAAATCTTTTGGCATTTTTTGAAAATTGTTAATTTTTTGGATGTCTTTAATTTTTTTATGAATTTTTTTTTAATTTTTTTGTTTTTTTATGAATTTTTGCTTTGAATTACATTCTCTAGAAATTTTTTTGTAATTTTTTTGAACCATTTACCCATTTCTCCCATCATAAATTATAATTATCGCGTCTATTTTATTCTTTTATGAGATATATTATATCATGGCACCGTC
>SCLG01000077.1:274271-290758 GCA_004367875.1 Oikopleura albicans
AAATCGTAGACCTTTTTGGGGTCGGCAATATTGCTTCCCAAAATCACCACAAAACCAGTCAAGGCGATAACTATCATAAACTAAATAAGGCGATTTTTACTACCAATCATTAATCGATTAGAAGCAAACGGTGCCAAAATGGGTCAACTTCTGCACATGGCATTATAACATTATGAGTCTAGAAAAGCCTTGCGGTCATTAAAATGCAATTATAATTTTGAAAGAACGCCAAATTTCATTATATTTTGTTATTTCAATCGCCTGAATCAGTATTGGAAATCGCACACTTTTTGCTGATTTAACTGTGATGCCATCAACAAAAAATATTATACTAGGAGTTAAAATGTGTGAAAAGTACTACGGTGTGTCAAATCTTAAAATTAACCGCTCTTTGTTCTAGAAATTAATACGGAATTCCATCGTTTCATTGAGCTGTCCAATTCTGAAACTAAGAAAAATAATTGTGAAAGAGAAACGCGATAAAATTCTTCTCCCGTATTAATTTCTAGAACAAAGAGCGGTAAATTTTGGGAGTTTACACACCGTACGTTAAATTGCTTGTCAAGTTATTAAATTTCCAACAAACATGCAAAAAACAAAACAAAAAAAGTATGGAAAAAACAATGGGCTGATACGTCTGAAAATTACAGCGCACCTAGTGTATACATTTGAATGCTTATTGGTGTGCTGACAATTACCTCATGCGGTATGAGTAATGCGGCATACTTACTAATGNCATGATCATTAAAAAAGTAGCAATGATTTTGTTCAAAAAACATATTAAACCGACCACGAAACATACCGTGTGGTTTTTAAAATTGGGACTTAAAATATGTCTGCGTTTGATGAGTCTGCATTTGGTGAGTCTACGCGTGTTTTCATCTGAGTAGTATATGATGGAATAAAATTTGGCTCACCCAATTTGAGAGCACTTTGTGTACGAAATATGGGTTCTTCGCGAAAAACATTTTCACAAGTTTTGTTTAGTCAAAACTAGTCAAAAATTACTTTTTTTGGTAAAATACTGGCATAAGACGAAAATCATATTCCCCACATCCCTCAAGATTAAAATGACCGTATTTTAATGAAATAGGGTGGAAAAACCCTGGACAAAAAATTCCGCATAAAATGGATGGTTACTCGCAAACTGCGTAGGCGATTTGTCTCGAAAATCTGAAAAATGGCAATCCATTGTTTAACGAACTGTGTAGGCGTTAATTTTAGGCCAAAAAGTGGACGATTAATTGCAGACTGTGTGATTAATGGTTTGTTCGGTAACACACACTGTATATACTACTGATGCGCCTAGAAAAACATTCTAAAAAACTGTGGATTTCCAACCCTAACCTATACAATGTGAATTGTGAAAAGGCCCGCAGCCAAGCCGGTAGAGCAGATGAGAGTCTTTTATCGCTAAAATAATAATTCGTGATTAGCATTGCCATCATCTCTATTCAAGATCATTTTAATCGTAACAATTGTTAAGTCCGCTTATCTCCACACTTACCGGTATATCGAAAGCTGTCGACTCCATAAGAAGATGTAAATTGGGTAGAATGCAACAGCCATCATTACGTTTGTAAGTTTTTCCTTTCACACTTTCTTTAAAACAACAAAAAAATCTGGACCTGTCCAAAAAAAACCCTCCTTCATCTGGTCTAGGGGCCAAGTCAGAAAAAATCGACTGTCAGACGTGTCAAAGATGACGGTTTTTCTACGTAAAGAGTTGTGATTTTTTATTGTTTCAACCGCGGAAAAATCACTTTCTTACGCGCTGGTTGTTACCACTTTGAATCATGGACCGTGGCTCTAGGTTGACCGATTAAATCATACGGGATGAAGTAATATAAATGCTGAGCCGTTTTCTGGTGAGTTATATTCGCTCAGCGCACTCCCGAACCAAAAACGGCTTAGCATCTATATTACCTCACCCTGTACATGTATTGTCTCTATAATACAGGTTGATTATCATGAAAATCGGCCGAGCGTTTCTAGATGGTTTTTTCTGTATCGGGAGAGCGGGCGACGCAAGAGACACCCTAACAAATCAATCGAAGAAATCTACAATTAATTTAAAAAAACGCTCGGCCGATTTTCATCAAACTCAACCGGTAGACAATTTGTACTCCATTCCGTATGTACTTATTGGGGCGCTATATCAGTCAAAAAGTGTCCAAACAAACTCACAGGGCATAGACTAAAACTGGAAGACCTTTAGTCAAATATGCGCAAGTGTTGGCGGCAATTTAAGCGGCTATTCCTCCGGATCACACCTTTATACAGTTTAAAGGTTATTCGGTTTGTACTCAATACCAATTCAAGTCCAATACATGTATATCTAACTAATCCGGGTTCATCTAGGAGCACAAATTATTTTAGCTAATTTGAAGTCGACGAAATACCGTAATAATCGAATTCGGGGTAACGGTTAGCTGTCAACATTGACGGGTGCTTTAGTACAATTAATTGCGGCATTTTGTTTAATGAAAAATCTACAGAGGCATTTTGTTTTTATAAGAAACGATG
This sequence comes from Oikopleura albicans, assembly GCA_004367875.1. NCBI lineage: Eukaryota > Metazoa > Chordata > Appendicularia > Copelata > Oikopleuridae > Oikopleura > Oikopleura albicans. The sequence goes on from SCLG01000077.1 coordinate 276,798, forward strand.
ACTTGTCCAATTTAGATTGGTTAATAAACAGACAGAAATTATTGATTTATGTCAATTTATTGTAAAAATTTAAGAACCTCGCAATAGTTACGACTTTTTCAGGATACTTGGGCAGCAAAGCTTCAATTGGGTCAAGCTTCACTTGAGCCGAAAGCTGCACTTGGGTCTTAGGGTAGTCCGAGAGGAATTCTTGGTGTAAATGGAGTTTTAGGCCCAGTGAAGCCACATACGGTACCCAACATGAAACTCCATGAGCCATGGCCCAAGTGAAGCCCAAAGACCTAAATCAAACTAATGGCTTATGTGAAGCTTTGTCACCAAAGGCCTGCGCAGGGTGGGCTCCCAATTTTCCTGCTTTTGGTCTTATCAGGCCACTTTTTCTGAATACTTTTCTAGAAACCCCTATATTTCTATGATAAGTTCTGCGTGCTTATCAGGGACGTTTTTAAGGCACAAGTGGCCCGATAAGTGTGCATGGGGTTCCTTAACTTATTCTAGACAGAATGCAGTTTTACAAATTTAGGCAGTACTAAGTAAAATGACTCATTTTAAAAACTATATCTTCTCAATGTACAAGATTAAACCACGTTTTAACGACATTTAATTTCAGTATTTAATTTCAGTCTTTTTTTCATCACGTTTCTAATTGAGCAAATCGCATGGATTATCCAAGCTGTGATGTTCATGTAATTACGGTGATTAAATTTGTGATTTATTCGATTAAACAGCAAAAAAAAGTATGTTGAATTCAAATGTTGGTTTGAACGCATGTAGCAGTACTTGGCCAGACTTTTCTAGAAATGAGAATTTCAAAACGTGACGCCTTGCGGTGAGAAAGTTAAAAGTGGTTTTAAGACATCCGGATTTTTACTTTTTTTCAGTGAACGGTCTCACGCGGTAAAATTTCGTGTAAATTACCCTGGTAATTGTTGATTAAAATATATTAGGTACTGAATGTGTGCCGTGTTTTTGTCAAAAACAAATTATAGCCCATCACCGAAATGTGACAAAATAATGGTTAATAGTGAAATTTGAACAAAAAATACTCGTTTGAAATATAGTGCCGAGCGCATTTTTTGGTCTTGTTAAATTAACTAATACACCCCCTGCGCCGTTATCAGGTCACCCTTAAACAAGTCTAAGCCCATTATCGGGTCAAAATTTTCCAGACCTTCCGCCTACGCTTTGCGCCGATATCGGGTCAAAATTTGTCCTCAAAGTGTTGACCCGCAGGGGGTGTCGTTAATAACTCTCAGGGGAAACCGTGTGCCTTTTAGTCACCGGGGCCCTTTTTTGACGATTTAAAGGTTTGGTGAAATTTTATTGCCTTATATTATTGGTAGTAAAAATGACACTGACGGTATTTCCAGCAAATTGGGAAAACCGGAGGTCTAGTAAAAAACCGTTTAAAATTACCGGTTACACCAATTCTATTGGCAAATTACTCCCGTACCTCTTGAATACGGGACTTTTTGTCCCATTAGCAAGCGAGCATTACTATGGGACCAAGAGGGAGGCCAATCGAGAGAGCGCGCTGAGATGTGAGTCACTTCTTGTGGCCAATCAGCATGTGTTTGGGGTTCCCATTTTTTTGAACTAGTGAGAATGTGGCGTGCTCAATGGAGAAAATGTTACATTGGCAATGTAACATTGTGCATTTTGCTAAAGTTAAACAAATCCGGAATTCAAGAGGTCCGGTTGTTATAATTGTCCGTGTCTAATTCTTAAAATCTTTTTAAAATATTAACCTTCTCAATTAGAAGTTATAATATTCTTTTTTTTATTTCTAGTTAGTTTGTGAGCTTTCAGCACAATTCTCAACTACTTTTTTTCATAATGTATTTATATTTGACTAGATTTGACAATATAGCGGGGAAATATATTTCGACATATGGTGACATATAGTCTACCGCCAAGACTAGATATTATAAAATGAACATTAATCAGCTAAGACAGACTTTGGAGCCAATTCGACTATCTACACAAAAAACTTAAAACTTAAATAACCCCTAAGATCCTTCTTGCTATCCATTTCAGCCCTAAAGTACCAACATGTGGTTAGCCATTTACGTAAATGTTCCATTTTTGTTATTTTCTGTGATTAATATTAACCGCTAAACCAAGTTCGTCATAGAGTAACCAATTTAACCTTTGGATGTGGTTTTAACCTTCATGAAACCTAACATCCAAAAAGTACCGGATATACAAAATCGTCAAAATGTCTATAGTGAGCTTTAGAATTTTTTGAAATTCAACAAAAATTGACCTTCAAAAAATTCTAGAGCTCGCCACAGAGATTTTGGGGATTTTATTTTTCCACATGTTTTACTAACTTTTCAAGTTCTATCAGATAGCGGATTTTTTCATACGATTTTTCCATACGGAATTTCTAAAGACATTTAAACGCGTTTGATGCATAAGGTGTAATGGATTACCACAAGACTTGTTATAATTTTTTTAATTACACCATACATATCATCAAACACCACACTTGTACTATAATTAATAATAATTCATAGTTTGTTATTTTTAAATCAATTTAGTTCAATGTAAAAAGTCGTATTAGACTACTCCTGTAAGTATTAACCCTTCTGACCTAATTCGCATTTATTCAAACTATCAATCTATGGAAAAAAATATTTTCCGTAAATATTTGAAATTTGTTATTTATGTGATCAGTATTAACCGCTAAACCTCGTTCGTCAAGAACACAAAAAAATCTGCCTAACCTGATTGAGGCCTTTTTAGAGGTTCTAACGGTGCAGTTTTAATGGTTACCCAAATGTCACATGATTTTCCGTGTGGTTTTTTTGTGCAATTGCAAGAACCAAAATATAAAAAAAAGTAGTACAATAGATGGAGTTACCAAATATATCCGGACTGCGGTTAGCCGCATTACACATGGATAGCCAAATCGAGATAAGATATTACTCGCATAAAGAATTTTTTTTTCATAAATCCTGCACGGAACCAGTGAAGATGGACACACGATGACTATAACCGGATTAGTGCATTTAAAAATGAATCTTACCAAATCTGTTAGATTACAAGATACCCGGGTTATATTTTTTTGAAAACGAAATACAGTCATTATTCAACGAAACTTATATTTCTTAAGGCATGCGCCGTACTTGCATAAGGGCCATTCAATAACAGTTGTGTTTTTCAATATGATTATCCCATAAGTTATGGGCCATAACCGTTAACGGCCGTATAACGGCGAACCCTGTGTATAAGTCTTAATAATGACAACCTTCGGTTGAGTCTTGTTTATTAAAATTTAGTAAACAAGAATAGGGCTCGGCATACTTAAAATAGCTGTGCTGAACTGGCCTGCCAAGCTGAAAAATTGAAATGAGCTGTGCTGAGCTGGTCTGTCATTTTCAATTACTTTTTTTTTACATCTTTTTACGTTTTTGTACATTTTTTTACATTTATTTTACATTTTTTTTTACATTTTTTTACTTTTTTTTTAATTTCTACTTTTTTTACATTTTCTATTTACATTGTTTTTTTACATTTTTTTTTACATTTTTGAATATTAATTAAATTGAAATATTAATTAAAAAGGTTAAACCTGTGCTCGAGCCGAAAAATTGAAATGAGTTACGATGAACTGGCCTCTCGAGTAAAAAAACATGAGGTCTGTCGAACTGCCCAGCCAGCTATCGAGTTGGGAGGCGAGCTGGCTGTTACCGAGCCCAGTACTAAATAATGTTTTTTTTTCTAATTTTCATCATAGCATAGAAATTCATAATCAAGGGGATTCATTCCCAAACATCAATTTGTTGAACAAAAGGAACCACAATAACTACCCCATGATTGCAAATAGATTTAATTTTCTGGTTCTCACAAACATAAAACTTTCTGAGCAAATTATACCTGCGTCTATTAGATTACATGATCGATGTTAGATTTGTATTATAATCTCGGCCAGGTAAGGTTTTGTTGATAATTTAGGGCCACTAATGATAGAGTCTTGTGGATAATCAATGGAACGTGGCAATATTGGCTTGGTGGCAATTCCCATGCCGACATTGCCACTAAATTAGTTGTTCTGAGTGGTCAATACAAGAATATGGAACTATAATTCATAATAGATATGGAACTATAATTCATAATATAATTCCACACTGTACATTCCAAGCCATGCGTTGAGTCATTTGCGTGGCTACAGGACGCTAGCCAATAGGAGGCGCCTATAAAAATTATGAGCCAATAGGCGTGGCTTGGAATTCAGTCACAGACTGGCCGCGCCTACGGCGCTGCGGTCTGTAACTGCTTTGTCCCTAACTCAAAATCGTTACGAATTGTGGTTCGAAAAAGCGTTACGATTTGTGGTTCGAAAAATCATTACGATTTGTGGTTCGAAAAATCGTTACGATTTGTGGTTCGAAAAATCGTTACGATTTGTGGTTCGAAAAAGCGTTACGATTTGTGGTTCGAAAAATCATTACGATTTGTGGTTCGACAAATCGTTACGATTTGTGGTTCGAAAAATCGTTACGATTTGTGGTTCAAAAAATCGTTACGATTTGTGGTTCGAGAAATCGTAACGATTTTGGGTCATGACGTCATTTCGTAATTTTAATTCGTAATTTTAACTCGTTTGATTTTGAGCGTAACGATTTTGAGGTAATTTAATTAAGCATGCGCTTTTATGTTGGCTTTTTTGGAACAAACTTGTAATATAACGTCTGTATGGGGTAATCACTGCGCTATTATCTGTCAAACTTTTCGTTATTTCAGGATTTTTTAGCGGGAAAGTTGAACATTTAACGACGCAAGGGGTTATTAGATATTAATAACGTACACAAAGATGTCAGATTTATGAAACTTTCTTCACAAATCCGAACATGATTATAGCAAATAGAATTTATTTATTTTTTAGAAAAAAAAGCTTTCAGTTCAAATTATCATTAGATTACATGATCTATGTTGCATTTGTGTTTTAATCTGGCCTCGATTAGCTGGGACAGGGGTAAGTCTTGTTGATAATTTAGACCACTAATGATAGATTTCTCTGGATAATCATTGGAACGTGGTAAGATACAATTGGTAGGGGCAAAAAAGAAAAAAAAATTGTGAGTCCCCAAATGATCAATCCAAACCCCCCGACAGAAGTAGAGTAAAAGAGTTAGCATGGGATAATCATCCCTAAAATGCAATCGTAAGTAAGTTTTCGTCTCTGCACTAAACAGACCTCGGCGAACACTTGTCCTTACCTCCCCCGATAAAACTAACATGCGTATACCAGTTTTTCATTTCGTCTAAGTATACTCCCAATGCCAGCAATTATAAGTTTAAGCTAAGTATGTAAACTCGATTCGTCGAATACTGTTTTTTTTAATTAAGGGAATAAACTTTTATTACAGCCTATTCATAATAAGCTGGAAAATTTCCAAGTTTTTTTTAACTATTTTTCATCTTTTACTTTTTCTTCCGTTTTTACTTTTTGTAACAGTTTTTTACAATTTTTTACTATTTTTCCATTTTTACTATTTGTTACATTTTTTACACTTTTTTTATACATTTTTTATACATTTTTTAACTGGGAGCTCAGTGCTTCACTTGGGCCAAGGGGTTTTATGGTTTCATTGGGGCGTCACTTGGGTCGAATGCTTCACTTGGGCCGAATTTCTATGTTTTATTGGGTAATGCTTCACTTGGGCCAAAAGCTTCACTTGGGCCGAAGGCGCCGGGGGTTGCCGACGGACCACCCTATGGCCCAAGTGAAGCTTTCGGCCCAAGTGAAGCTTGGCCCAAGTGAAGCTTTGCGGCCCAAGTGAAGCGCTCCCTTTTTAAATTGGTTTTTATACATACTTTACGTTTTTTACATTTTTTATTTTATTTTTTCTGCTTTTCTTTTTTTACTATTATTTTCTTTTTTTTCAATTTTATAATCATATTTAAAATACAAGCGTAAATGAGTTTTCGTCTTTGCACTAAAATGACTTCGGCGAACAGTTAATGACGTAATATTTTTGTGATTACGTAATCCACTGAGCTTGAATTATATCTTGTATTCTAATTTATTTGTTTTGCGCCTACACAGTACCCTGTTTAGTACACTTTGTCATTATTAGGTTGACATTAGTGTCCCCAAAAATGGCCCTCATTATGGGGTGGCACCCCTATGAAAAGAGACTTCCTTTTTGTGCCCTTGATATGGGGAGTAGTGTCGTGGGGTGAACATTTAGTGTTAGATTGGGTTGGGACCCCAACCCATGGGGGCCTCCACGCTACTTGCCCCAACTTAGGGTTGGAATTTACAAGCCTGGTTTACACTGTTGTTATCATTTTTCATGTCTATTTTTCCCCTATTCATCTTTGAGTCTAATAAGGGGAATTGAGTTTAATTTCTTTGAAAGTATGTTCCTGTAGGCGACATATACGCTCGTCTGACGTCGGCCTTATTAGTGTCCATAGAACGATGCCAGTTTCGACCAGAAAAAGCACATTGGAGATGATAAGTAACATAAAGCTAAATCGTGATAAAGGCGTCCGAAATATTGACCGTTTGCCTATTGTCAGGGCGTAAATGGGCAACGATATTGACTGCGCAAAAAAACTCACAATCAAGTTCAGGCCACTATTAAAATGCATCACTGTCATTTTAACCAGTTGACACACAATAGTCACAAAAATGCTACTAATGCGACATTTGACCAAATTAAAATAAAATCGAAAGAATCAACCATTATGTCATCGCCAAACAACAGTTCGCTTGTCGGATTCTCAACGCGTGAAATTTAACTCCCAAGGGTCGAAAAAGTGTAATGTTCAATGTAAACAGTTTTTGAATAATACTTTAAGGAATATTGCTTACTTTAAGGAGGGGTCAGTCATGTTGTGTACAAACTCAATCCAAAAATCACTATTGTAGAACGGATTTTATAGCGGTTTTCCCAAACGTACACTTTGTAAACAAATCGACTGACCCCTCCTTAAAGACGAACATTCTAATAAACTGCGGCGACATATGCCTTAAGTAAAATTGAATCAAAAGTAGTGACCGAGTCTTATGGGTCATTAACATGTAATATTAAGATTTGACACATTATGGACCTAAATAGTGTGGCATACTTAATACTACTTAATTAGAAAAGATAAATAAGGACACAGAAACATCGTGCACTTATGTTCACTGTTTTTTAAATAATGATTACTCAAAAGTGTGACCACGTTTTAAGATGCGCAAAAATTTTTTTATATTACCAAACATTTAACTAATAATGTTTACAAAAAAAGTTTATTTTATGAAAACAGATTCGTTATATAATTTTCTAGCTCACCGAAATTCGGATACCATTCAACAGTTTAATTATACTCACTCTAGCTTTGAGGTGTTAAGTTCATGAAAATAACCGGTATTTCATTGGCTCTAAATGGCTTGGATGATTTACAATTAGTGAAGTTATTAAATTAGTGAATATTTCTGAGTTCACAACATGCAGAAAAACGGTCAGTCTTTTACCCCGAAAATTCGGTATAAAAATAGTATTTATCAATAATTTGCCCGGAATGCTTAAGGACCTACACATCCTTTAAATGTTCAAAAATTAAAATCATGTGATGTAAATTGTATATCTCACGAGTTTTCGTAATAATTTATTTACATAAAGTAATGAAATTTGTTTCTGCGACATAATGCCAATTAGAATATTCATCTTCTAAGTAATGTTTATGGTTTCTTCAAGTTCATAGAGAAAAGTAAAATGAAAAATCTTTGTAATAACTGTGATAATTGGATTACCAGTGTGATGAAGGGGAATTAATTTAATAATCCATATTGTGAAAAGAAGGCTATTGACTTTCCCCAACATTATTTCCAAAACAATAATGCCGAACCGATAATGTGTTTTTAGCTGCTGAATGCATAAATATGAATTAGAAAGAGGGACACGTTATAACCATTTAACAAACGTGTGAAATTAAGTATTATCGAAATAGGTCTGGTCGTTTCGCCGCTTCAAAGATAAACAGACACGTTTGTTTGGCACTCCAAAAACTTCTGACAAATGGATTGATATATTTTAATTTAGTTTCACACCATAACATGTATATACAAATCATACAAAATAACAAAAAAATATTCATAAAAAACAAAAAAATGGATGATCAGTAGTGTTTCAAGACCTTGATTTTAAATTTTTAAATCGAAAATTAAAAATCTAAGACAATAGTTCTGTGCGTATTATGTCAAGGTCAGTGTTGTAAATAAGGGTAATTTTCGCAATGGCGTTGGGTTGGCGTTGGGGCAAAACGACAATTTTCCAACCTAATTGTACCCAGAACAAAAAAATAAGGAAAATTTTACCCCTTTTTTCGCGTAGTTATGGTAACACGGCCAATAAAAGTAGGAAACGCGAGACAATTAAGGTGTTCTGCGTACAATTTGTGTTGCCACCCAACTGGACGCCCCTACGCCCCAACGCATATTTACAACACTGGTCAAGGTTCCTTTTACACATAAAATCAATTCGTTACCGTGAAAATTTTGGAACTAGTACCATTTTTGGCACTAAAATGTGTCGAAAAAAGTGAAATATTATCGAAATAGGTCGTGTCAACGTCGCTTCAGCGATAAACAGACAGGTTTTTTGGCACTCTTTTCTAACAAATGGATTGTTAGATGGGTCATATTTCCGGTCAAAGTTGAATTAGTCAATTTTGGCTCAATTTCACATGGTCCACGGTGGACCGTCCACCCCCTATATTTGTTGCTTAATAGCAATTTATACCGATTATTATGGCCGAAATTATAGCCTTTTTCAAAAAAATTAAGGTTGTATTCTATTGGTTTTGCCATTCTGGTCCAAAATTGTTTTTCAGCAAAATTTGGCTTTTTTGCCACAAAAGGGTTTGAGCTCATGTGGTTCATTAACCCGTGTTCTCCACTGGGATACAAATTTGTATCCCGACCCCTTTCACTTCTTTGCCGTTTCTAAATTACGCGGAAAAGTTACTGTTTGTCTTGGCTGAGGATTTTTTACGGCCTTTGAGGGGTATATGAATTTTAGTAAAACAAAAATTTTTTTTTCAAAAATTTTGCAATCGAGGTCAAAGTGCGCCCGATNCCAATCGGATGTCGCAGTAAGAAACGGGAGCGACCAACGCACATACAGTCGAATACCAATTTTTCGCGTTTTTGACACATTTATGAAATAACGTGCAAAAATTGTATTCTTACTAATGAGCCATCAGATTTCGTATTTCTTTTTAATTTTTAATTTCCGACTAAAATAAGCGTAAAAAGTTGTGTACTTCGTTATTAAATACCATAAAAAAAGCATTAGAAGCTGGGTTCGCGGACCCCTATATATATGTACATAGATATATGATTTTTGTGCCAGATACTTGAGACCAGGGTTGTAAAAACGGACTAAAGCCTTTAGGCGTTAGTCGACTAAAGTCTTTAGTCGACTAAGACAAACAAAGACAAAGCATTTTCGACAAACGACTAAAGCGACTAAAGACAAACAAAGACAAAGCTAAAAAAATCGGACCCGACTAAAGACAAACAAAGACAAAGCTAAAAAACCGGTGTTTTAACAACCCTGCTTGAGACGATTTCCCTTTCGGTCGCCATAACTTTTGATCTAGAGGTCATGTCGACCTAATTTTTATTTTTTTGAATAGGTCAAGAGTAGGCAAAAAATCGGTCCAGCCCTATGTTATATCGAGTTTTTTTGTTAATTTTTGGTCTAGAGACGAATCAAGGTTCGACAATGAAGATTTTTGCGCCAATTTTCGCAAATCGTTGGTCTTCGGGTTCTTTAAATCTCAAATTAAAATTAAAATTTAATACCGTTGTATTTTTTTTATGAATGCCAGAGGTCAGACCTTTCAAAGTAAACCTTAACATTGGCCATACGATGTCGCGTTAAGGCACACTGAGGTCCCAAAGACGCGGGATACAAATTTGTATCCCGGTGGTGAACAAGCACTAGCAGAGCGGTGGAGAACAAGGGTTAAGTGGAATATTTTACCCCTAAACTTTAAGGACCTATTACTTTTCCCTCGCATCATTCTCGCGAATTCCCTATTTTTAAGATTTGCCTCATTTTCTTGACTGGTCGGCTTTGCTTTCTTTCACTGCATTATCAGTTTTAAAATTCCTATTCAAGAAAAATGATTGGTCAAGAAATAAAGACTTTACAATATTTTATATAGCCTATATATCGGGTAGAGTCCAGTCGCTGGACTGGTCAAAATTGGACCACAAGGGGCACTATGAGAGCATGGCCCGCCTATGAAGTTATAAATCATGAGACATGTTTGTTCACGTTTATAATAAGTAGCCTAAATTTGTATGTTTTACAAAAAGCCAGGACAGTTGAGAAACAGGAGAGAATAGATTATGTAATAAAGATCAACCCTTCTGAAGCCCAGAATAGATTGATCAGTCATATAATATGCATATACCAAGATCAGTGATCTCAGATCACTCACCAAAAATCATTATTCTAATCCTTTATACTGGACTCATTGAAACCGTATGTGCTTGCGCAATTTCTCTCGGGGTTACGAACTAATGCAGCATTTGAAGGAACCTAAACATTGGCGGCTAAATGTGTTTTTTGTTCTTGTTTTGTTTACTACATACAGATCATTCCAAATCTGACCGAATTTTGCGGTTTGGCGCGGTTTTTTTTCGTGAAGGATTCTTCAACTTTTTACCTTTCTAAAAAGGGACCCTCGGGAGTTTCAAAAAAATGTTTCTGGATTAGGTTTTCCTCGATAGTCACCTATCTGATAAACTATTAGTTACGTTTTTTGAGAATTCTCTAGTACATCTATTTTTATTTTTACAACCGCATAAAGTCGGTTTTTAGTGAATTTGAACAACTGTAAACAAGCGCCTTTCGAACACTGTAAAAAATCAGTAAGCTTCTGGCAACTTTTATTTGTGAAATAACTTTATGAAATGAAATTAAAGCCCCGGCTGCTTTGAGTGCCCTTTTTTATTTTAAACACCAGGGCACTCAGGACAGTCCCGGTACTCAAAGCAGCCGATTATTCAGGCAGCATAGTCCGAAAGCAAAATTTCCGACATGATTGTGAGTTCTTTTATCCCTGAAACAAGTAGACACCAAACAGTATCGTGATAACACAGAAAGCCGTGAGAATTTTGAATAATGCATTAATGGGCCCAAATGTTGACAACTCCTTTTCAATGGTTATGATCAACTCCCCTGTTGATAAAGTTGTCAAATGCCGAAATGTTAAACACGAAAACATGACAAACTGGGGACGGATACAAATAAACTCCCGAAAAAAAGTGTGCAATTTTTGTTTACGTTTGCTTATGATCTAATCCCACTTGAGTTTTTTTTTTTCAGTATTTTACACAATTTCTATTTATCGATGGGCCCTTCAGGAGATTAGTTTTTTTATTAAACGGTAAGATGTACTGTAGTCAATATTCTGTAAATTGCAAACTTGATTCTGAACAAAAGCAGGGGTGTAATAAAGGGTTAGGGTTAGAGCTAAGTCGACAAATTGAGGTTGAAAAGCGTCCTAACAACTAGACAATCATAAACTTTATATATCCCAGAAAAGTACAATTAGTTATAATTATTAATTATACTACAGTATTATAATTTATATTATTTAATATTAATTAATCTTTCATCATTTTTGCGAAGTTGCCTACGTACTGCCCAGTTATGCGCAGACTGTGGGGTTACAGACCTATAAAAATATGACTACTTTTGAGCTTAGGGATTCAAGGAATTGCCAATTAAGGGTCGATGGCGCCAAATAAGGGTCGTTTTTTTTTTGTCGAGAAAATATTAAATTGTTATTAAACTCAAACTTAATCTTAAAATGTATAAAATCAAGTATAAAAAACAAAAATTCTCTCCTTCGCCAAATCAGGGTCAGTTCACCACATAAGGGTCGTTTTTGAAAACCAAAGGGCCCTTATTTAACGTCACCTTATATCAACTTTTGCTAACGTTACTTGTGATTTAATTCCACTTAATTTTTCACCGTATTTTACGCAATTTCTATTCACCGAGGGGCCCCTTTAGGTCATTAATTATTTATTAAGCGGGATGATGTATTAGCTGTTCATTCAATTAGGATTTAAACCTGATTTAGAGCAAAGGCCTAAGGGTTCGATTAGGCCGATCGCAGTATTGGAAATTATATTTTAATCTTGTTAATTTTGAGATCATTTTGTTAGGTTAGGTAATGGGATAATGAAAAATAAATCCAACGAACGTGCTCAAAGATTTTTGAATAGTAATCATTTTTAGGACTTTGACCAATTTTAACCGAAAATCAGGTTTGTTATTCATCTGACTTTTTTACACCTAATTATTGCGCGCGCAATAATGGCATGCGCCATATGCGCGCCATATGAATCAAAAATTGCTTGACTAAAAAAACATAATCGAAAAATGGGTCAGTGCTTATTTTAGTGTAAATCAAAATTTATGCAAAGGCTGTTTTATAATTTAACCCTGTACCGTATTTGACACAAAGGTGAATGAAAAATCAGTCATATCATATTTACGGTATGAAGGTAAAATACTTATTAGATAATAATTGCTCCTCAAACAATCTTATTTTTTTTCATTTTAAAAATCCTAATATGTTATTTGAATTGTTATGCACCTGGAAACATATGATATAATTAATATCACATGTTTCCAGGTTCATTAAAATTCAACTACAGTTTCCGAAACAAGTAACAGAAAATATTCATGGTTTAATTTCCGGCATTATTTTAATAATATATTTCATATGGGAATATAACACGCGTTTCACTTCAATCCAAACTGAGTAGGTTAAAGGAGGCGGCAATCGTAGTAAGCAAAACCAATAGTGTGTCCGTGAGAATTCTGATTGGCGGTTCTGATTGGCTGCTTTGTTTTTTTCCCTTTTTTTATAACCTACTCAGTTTGGATTGAAGTGAAACGCGTGTTATAAAAATTCTATTTTGCTGACCAATCAGGTTTACCCATTTACCCAGAAAATATCGTTTAATTTGACTTCAAGAACTGTACATGTGATCGGAAAATATTCACCGCCTTTTTAAAATAGTTCTTGTTGATAACATTTTATTACAAGTATAATAATTTCGATTTCAAGTAAATCCAAAACCTTATAACCGCTTGACCAAATATGTTAACACTAAACAATCAATCAAAATTGTTATTAACATAATGATTAATTAAATACGAATTTTTGTAACATTATCGAAAATAGAGTTCAATTAAAAATTCTAAAACATGTTGTTACAATAAATTTAGTAATTTGGATTATTTCCTTCGCGCATATTTTGTTCGCAAATATTTTGTTCGCGAATATTTTGTTCGCAAATCTTTTGTTCGCGATTTTTTTCCTCGCAAATTTTTTGTTCGCGAATATTCCGTTCCCGAATATTTTGTTCGGGACTATTTTCTTGGCGAATCTTTTTTGGCAAATATTTTTCCCGAATATTTTATTTTGCAAATTTTCTTTCGAAAGATAAAAATATTAATCTATTTCTCATTACCGCGAAATTACCGCTTTAATTCCCACCAAAAACCCTGATTAAAATGATCATTTTCTTAAGACCTTTAACAACTCAATGTCCTGCAAGAATACCTGTTTGTCGATTTGAGCCATTCGTATAGTTTGACATTTGATTTTTCAATTGGATATATCTCTTAAGCTTGAAATGGCCGTGTCATTTGGTTTCAATTTGTGAGAGGCAAATTGAGCTTGAGTGTCGATTCCCCTCGTCTTTAATGAAATGAATCGATTCGGCGAAAAAAAAAATGCAAAAAAAGTGTTTGTAAAACCAAAAAAATGAATTAAATCATATTTTTCTCCATTTTCTCACATTATGGTTTTCCTCCCCTTTTGGATGGCTCTCACCATGTTCAAAGTTAATCAAAAAATTATAATTATATCTGTTCTGTTCTTTTCGGAATAAAAATGGGAATAAAATAAATAATAAAAAT
>SCLG01000077.1:290785-306412 GCA_004367875.1 Oikopleura albicans
TTTTTTTTCTTCTTCCATTGTTACCTCCCTATATATTGTACCCACGCGAATTCCGATTCTTAAAAAAACGAAATTATTTATTAAACTTAACCAGCATAGTCAAAAATAAATATAGAAATAAATAAATATTATAAACAGATCATGAATTCTCGCTACTTTGGATTTTAAACCTCCATGCTTAAAATAACAGTCATTTTCCACCTACGGACTACCTACTTTAAGTAACAGTTCTACTTAATTTAAGGATGGTTTTCGCACACGCCCTAACGGGTTATCTTACCAAACTTGGGTTATCTTACCGCTTTTTCGCGTTTATTAAGGTAAGATAACCAATCAGGTAGTGTAATTTTCCAGCAAAAACGCCCACGCATGTACCCAAATAATGTTTTTTTCAGGAGTTTAAATCAACGAGCAATTTGCGAAACATTATTATTATGTAAGGCAGGATCATTTCACAATGTAGATTCGTGCTACATTGTAGAAGGTAAAAAAAAAGTTTGATATCCTTATTTTCCGTTAATCGTCAGGTCGAATTTTTTCCACGAATCCGCCTACGCATGTCCTCATTAACCGGTTATTTGCCATTAATCGGCAGGTTTCAAAAAATTTTTGGTACCGGTTAATGGGTTACCCTTTTGTATAGTAATATAATTGCGCAGAACGTAGGCTAGCTACGAAGACGATCACATCTGGACGAATTTTGTGAAAACTAAATGCGTATGAAATCAATCGCAAACGCAGCCTGGTGGTTAATGTTAATTAAAATATTTTATCTTTTATAAAAAAATTATTATCGTCAATATTATTATTAATTATCAACTTGATAATGAAGAAACGATCAATAACATGGAGCAAAGCAATTTTATCTTAGCTAAATTTAGAGAAGAAATAGTAAGGAGTGCCGAGCAAAAAAAAAATAGCAGAAACAATGTAACGGCAATCTTGTAGGAAAAAAGGTTAAAAGTTAGCTTTGTCCGTTTTCGCTCAAGTTCAACCGAACACGTCATAATTGCCAAAAATGAACTTTAATGGCCCAAAAGTACATCTTCATTTTTAAATGCCTTAATGACACTTTTTTTAATTATTTTTTTTGTCTTAAAATAATGAGCGCCCATAAATGGGTTCGCATTTTCAAGTAAATTATTTTATTAAAACGGACATCGGTCCACATTTTTTTTTTGCTTGGCACCCCCTTATTTCTTTCTTCTCTTATATTTATATATTTACCATACAACTTAATACTTGATACGTATTTAGTTTATTGGTATTTTAAAAGTTTTTCAAGTTAATTTTAATTGACAAATTTTTGGCATAGTTATTTTATTCAAATATTTTGTCAAGGTGAAAGGAATAGAAAGTCATTTCCAAAAGCGGTTTTGTTCAACCAATTGTGGATTGAATAAGACAGTAAAAGTTGCTCATTAAAAATTAATTTTTTCAAAATATCTGAACCCCGACACTCAATTCGCTTCGACCGCATATTTACAGATGCCTATTAACGATTTTATTTGAGAATGTGAAAAAAGCTCGGCATAACGTTGAGAATCCCACTCCCTAAAAAAAGAGGCACCATAGTTTTTTCTAAGAACGCGTTTTTCAACGAAGTTACCAGTAAACGTTTTGGGGATTTTTTTTTTGGCAAATCTAAAATGTACATAAAGACCGGACCTATTGAATTCGAGATTCTTTTTTGCCCTATTAGCAACCGAGCATTACTACGATGACCAAGAGGGAGGCCAATCGAGATAGAGCGCTGAGATGTGACTCACTGACTGTGGCCAATCAGCGTCTGTGTGGGTGTCCCACTTAAAAAAAAAACCGAATTCAAGATGTCCGGTTTTTATTTAGAATAAACCGTCATTCGAAGAAAGCGTCTTTCAAAGAGTTAAAAGACTTTACTGTATTTTTTTGAGTCGCTAAAATCAACAAATGATAGAAAATGGCAAAAATAAAAATACGAAAAATCTACGTCATGTCGAGTGACGATAAAAGTCTGTTGAGAATAAAACATAAGGTGAACTTTTGTTCATTAAAAACGTCTCATAATTTCGAAGAATTCCAAGCGGCACAACAATCATTTTAATTTTAGACGAAAAAGGGATTGCGATCTTGACAGCTTCTTGACGGTTTGTCAATCTAAGAATTGAACTAGCCGATGTCAATTTGCGATTTATACAGAAATGATGATATAAAACTACACCATAAAACATTAATATTGTTTTATAAAAATTTTGAAGAACATAAAGGTTTTTTATCACACAGAATATTAATTCAAATCATAATGATTGGGACATATCGCACATTTGATTTCATACGCCATAATGATTGCCTGGCTCTCAGGGGTAAAAAAATACAACTCGAAAAAAAACACAAAATTTTTGTTTTCGATAAAAAAATCTATTGTAGTCCTTACTTCTTTTTGGAACGCCGCTTTTTCGGAATATTGCTCCTTTTTGGCCGCTTTTCCGACCAAAATCGGCCCATTCTAATAAAAAAATGCTCATTTTCGGACGCTATTTTCGCGAACCTAAAACTTCCCAAAAAGGAGTACGAAATGTAATAAATTGAATATGAAGTTTTATTGCCGTTATGAGTTTGGGTCATCTTCAGACTTCGGCATTTTTGTATATTCGTCCAAATCAAACTGTGCCCAATACGCACATACGAGCTTAGGAAAATAATCAACAACCTATCAATATTACCCCCAAGTGAGCTACACGAGTTAACTGATATCCTTCTATGAATTTTAACGTCAATGAGTTACTCAACATAATCATCAAGACGCTTAAAAAGATTCTTTTTCAATTTACACAAAAAAATTACAGTTCTTTTTTTTCAATTTTCTTATTCAATTTCTAAAGTTGGTCGAGTGGCTTCTATGACCTTCACATAATACCAGTTTTTTTAGCTTAGATAACGTTGAACAATAAATGAAGAATGCCACTTGTACTTTTATAAATAAATACTTAAAATAAATACACGATTTGATAACATCGGCTTCGGTTTGAATTAACAACTTTTTCGGTTTTGAAACAAAAGTCGCGACGCATGCCAAAGATATCGGGAAAACGAGAAAGGTCAATCTCTGGTATCGTGTGTATATGCATAACAAATTCACCAAACTGTCATTTTTACGTATAATTCACATTTGGCACACGTTTTTGAAAAGCAAATATGTTACGATATCTAGTTAGGGTGCTCGCGGTTTGACGCTGGCTGAAAAAGTAGAATCCCGAAAAAGTAGAATCCGGAAATAATTGAATTGAAATGGTAAAATTTTTACCGTAAAATCTCTAGATCTAGAACTTTTACTATTTAAAAATTCCATCATTTCTGTTAGCGCCTATGGTTTTGGGTGAAATCAGTAAAAAAAGGAATTATAAAAAAAAATCAGATTTTATGATTCGTGCATTATGTTATGAAATTTGAAAAAAAATACCCTCCAGTGCGTTGATTTCTAGAAAATCGAGTTTTTCAACACAGCAGCTTATTATTGTCTATTTTAGCCCTGAGAGTTAAAGATACTATTATTTATAAAGACATTTTTCACCAGTGGAAAATGGTGAAACCGTTGTGCGAAATTTCAAAGTAATTATAAGACACCAAATTTTAACCGCGGGTACCCTAATGTTAATCTTATCACTTTACTGGCGGATTCAATTGCATATGATATTGAGCGATGTGATTATTTTTTTTAATTTATGATGTTTTTAATAAACGAGTATGATTTTAATATAATTTTGGTTTATATTGATTAGACGTACATTGTTAACCCCGCTTCATAGGCTGTTTAATCACGAATTTAACTCCCAGAGGAAAGTGCGTGTATATAGACACGCAACTTGTTTTTTTCGTCGATTCAATGCATATGGAGGCCCCGTAGGGCAAAACGGGTATTGCTGACCCCCCTCAACTTTTCGAGATAATTCGATTGACGGTGTTTTTTGCGTAGGTTGGAAATTTCAAACAGCTCTCTAGGGAGCCCTGGTGGCTCAAATCAATTTCTGAATAGTAAGATCGACGTAGTTTGACGAGCTCTACAACTTGGCTTTACCAGTTTTTTTTTTAATTATTGCGAATTATTGTGAATTTTTTAAGTGCGTGTTTATTTACACGCATTTTGCCCCTACGGATTCCCAAAAGCTCTTTCCCCCTGAGAGTTAATTAAACATATACGAAAAATATTGTGTTCTAGAAATGTCATATCAAGCAGAATTTTTATGCGGTCAATGAATAAATTTCAACAATTATAACTATCGACATTAAACATGTACCAAAAATTGATCCGCATTAAACATATTTTCTATTTTTTTATTGGCAATAATGTTCCATTTCTGCATTTATAATATTTAATTTTATTAATGAATTGACATGTCATTTTTACGTATGCCCTTAATAACCGCGAATTGTATGTCGTCATTAACCTTTAATGACTAACCTTTAATAATTAACCTTAATATATTATACAAATATAAATTAGATTAACTTTTCGTTCAAACTTTGGCATACCGTTTAACTTCGTTTCAAATAAAATCATTCAGGGTTTTAGCTCGGACTGGCATGAAAGTTGCGTGTGACAGTAATTTTAATTACGAAATTTTCTTTTTCCCGATTTAATTAATGGTACAGTCCCTATCAGGGTTGTAAATTTGGGCAAAATTTGCGTAGGGTTAGCGTTGGGTTTTTGAGTTCACGTTAGCGTTGGGTTGGCGTTGGGGCAAGACTGAAAATTCACGTTGGCGTTGGGTTGGGGGCCCCAACCCTACGCCCCTACGCCCCTACGCAATTTTGACAACCCTGGTCCCTATTGTTTGAGTGCCGCTTCTGAATTTCGAAATTGACGGCACTCAAGGGATTTCGGCACTCAAGGCATTACCGGCACTCAANTTGCCTTTCCATTGTTTAATTGTATTTCGCAATTTGCCAAGGGATCAATTATTTACGCAATTTGACCGTAAATTATGTTACAAAATGGGATGTAAGTGTGTTTCCACTAAAATCATTGAAAGGTTTTTTAGAACGAAATGGTATAAAAGTTGCGTCTCAACACATTAATTATTAAATCGTTTATTTTGATATTTGTTTCGTGCCTTTTTTGATTTTGTCATTTAGTCAATTTACGCTCATGATTATAGAAAATTTGTCTAGGAACGTCTCAGACATATTTTTTCAAACGCGTATAATTGTACAATTAAATATAGCGAGTAGCGCAACGTTCCCGGTAGAGGTAAATCCCGAATTTAATATTGTTTGTATGTTATTTATATGTGTTAATATGATGTTAAACGCTGTGATTAAATATATTATCGTCGGTTTACCAATGCCTTACTGTAATCTCCGATATACTGTCTTGTCTTTGTTTTTTATTAGCTCGATTACTAAATATAATGTAATCAATCTATGTATAATCTTAATTGATTTGGGATTTATTTGATTTTTGTGATAATTTTTGATTGATACTGATGTCCGCGAGGCTTCGTGGGTCATTATGTTGGCCCTAGGCCAATTAAAAACATTCTAAGGCGTGCTCGCAATGACTTAGTGTCCTCCATCCCTTAAGTGCCTCGTTTTTTTCGAAACGTCGCTTATGTGCCGTTTTTTTTTAATTTGCGCGTCTTCTTGGACTTAACAATTAAAAATCCGGAAATTTGGGCAAATCGATCCTTGCTTGTTTTCCACGGGTTCAGAATTGCTCATTGGCTCCATGACGTAATAACCAGGGTGCGCAGTTATGTTTCACCCCGTTATGTTTCATTTTGCCCTCCCCCGTGCTCTTATGGTTTACTTTTTTTCGATTTTTTTATGTGAAACATAACAGTGCACCCTGTGTATTACACTTACTAAAATTGCAAAATAGGGAATGACAACGTAACAGCGCAGAGGGGTATCTTGATTAAAAAGCACATCAAAACAACCAAACAAAAAGTCGGGTTTTGGACAAATTTCGTAGTTAGGGGGAATTTCGTCTTTGGGGGTTAAGGCCTAGTTTTCACATTCAGCAAAACTATGTGTCCCTAAGTCATGCTTTTTAAAACTGCAAATTGAATCGAGTAATTGAATTTTAATATTTACAGTAACGATTACACCATATTCGTCTAAAACGTAGATGATACAAATGATGAGGGGCAGCTTCAACAGCTAGAGTTTCGTAATTTCAGTGATTAACATCAGCGTTTATTTTCTTACTCGACGATCTTTTTTTACGAGAAGTAGTCGTTAGTTTGGGACTTAAAAAACATCATATAAAATCGCTACAGGTAATCACACTGTAAGGTATTAGAAACAATCGTCTTAATATTTCGTGCAAATAAAAAAAGATAACTCGTTACCGCGTACACGGACTCGGTTACAGAGCACATTTTGCCACGTTCGGTCGAGTCTTATGATAATTTTGTTTTTGAAAATTACTCATAGCGCGCAATTCACCGGTTATTCCGTGTTTTAAGTGGGAGGTTAGAAGCAGTTAACGGCTCAATGCGTAGGCAAAGAGTCTGGAGATCCAAGATCTAAACGTAGGCAAGGACACTAGCGGCAATGATAAAAAAGGACTTTTAAAGTGATTTTTACAAAAGATGTTGAAAAATGTAACATAATGTAACATAATGTAACATAATGTAACATAGTGTAACATAATGTAACATAATGTAACATAATGTAACATAATGTAACATAATGTTACATACTGTTACATAATGTAACATAATTTAACATAATGTAACACAACCATACATTTATTTTAACTTCATTTTATTTGTGTATGGAACCCATTATGAAAATTATACCTATGAACAATTATGATTACTTTCGGTACAAGTAAGGTAAGGCGGAAGGAATAAATTCAATGTGGTTGAAATGGACAACTGCGCTCAAGAGTTAACTCACCAAATTCATTTTAAATTCAAATTCGATGTTACTTGACGATAGGACAAAAAAAATTGGAAGGAAACGCGGTTGCCAACAATTTAAACCAAGTTTACATTTTCGCACGATTAAATTAAAGTTATATTACGCGGTGACACACAAATGCTGAAATATTAATTTGGACGACTTGAGTGTAAATTTTAAAATACTTAATTGTCTTACATGGGTTAAACATGATATATTGAAACAAAGCATATATAAGAAACACGAAAAAGTGGGCGCAAGATGTTTAAAAGACATATCACGTATTGCATTGGTATAATGAAAGCCAATTTTACTCCTCTTACCTGATAGCCTATCAGTGATAGGGCACCAAACTGACCCTATTGGATTACCGAATAGACCCGCGAAGCTGGGGTACATAGAATGCGATGATCGTATTGGATCACCGGATGGGCCCGCGAAGCGGAGCTACGTAGGACGTAGCTACGTAATGACCCTATTGGATTATTCACGGGCCCATTCAGTAGCTCAATAGGGTAATGACATTCTATGTAGCCATGCTTCGCGGGCCCCTTCGGTAACTAAATGGGGTCATGGCATTCTATGTAGCACCGCTTCGCGGGCCCATTCAGTAACCCAACAGGGTCATTACATCCTATGTAGCACGCTTCGCGGGCCCATTTGGTAATCCAATAGGGTCAACGCATCCTCTGCAGCTTACTTACTAAAGTTATAATTCTAATCGTAGAAAATTTCTACAAATTTATGGAAAATTTCAAAGACTTTTCAAAAAAAAACTCAGACACAAGTTCAGAGTTCAATTTATTCACGTTTTTTTCTAGAATGTCTACATGTCTACTTCCTGATTTAGCATTGTCTGTTTCTTTGACCTCATCTACGCGTACATTAAAAAAACCCTTCCTCTATTAACCTTAATTTGAACTCATTTACTTTAAATTGAGTTTAACGCTGAATTACACCTAAAATGTGGATAACCTGTGTAAACTGGATATCGATAGTGTACCCATTAAATGACCTGCTTCTAGTATAATCCAGCGTTCAATAAACGGCGACCGTAAAGAATTAAAACCACGTTTTATTTATATATATGTGGTATGTGTCTAACGAGCTTATTTTAGATGAGACGATTTACAACTGTTAAAAATCTGCGAGTAGTTTAAAAGACGGTTGTTAATCGAAGACAATCATATTCGGAATTTAATGCTGGTCCATAACTACTACAGGGGGGTCTGACATTAAGGGAGGCTTTTTTAATCAAAGTCCACTTGAATTTGATCTTTTTTTAGATTTTTTTCGAAAAAATTCGTACCTTAATTTGAATATTTTTTGTAAAAGTGTCCCTTAATTTGAATAATGTACCTTAATTTGGTGTCCCTTAAATATGAGACCCCCTGTACAAGCAGTGTCTAGTATGAACAAAAGGACTTTTGAAGAAAGATGAATGGGACAAACTTTTTTCTATTCACTCTTACCTTGATTTTGCTTTCACATAAAAAATATTTTTGGGCTTTATAAGCAATTTGTTTATTTCGAAACTATAGCACTTTTTTCATTTCTGTTTTATTCACTGAGCAAATGAAATTCGTTGACTCTGCCTATTTAATTATTAAAGTAGTGTATTAATTGAACCGTAATTTAACTTAATTTTTGGAGTGATGCGTTAACAGGAGTTATGGCCATACTTTTTTTTTAATTTATGTTTTGGATGGTGAAAATTGTGCTGAAAATTCTACATTTCAATATTGGTACTCTTCTAAAAACGATAAACTTCATCGTTTATTCAACTCAAATGTCAAAAATTTCTTCTAAAACCAAAATTACGGTACTACAAATATCAATTGAACAAAAAGACATTGAAGAATGTTAGAACAGGAATATAGTGGTCGAAGAACATAAAATGGCCCGAGAGTCACATAATATAATTTACAACATAAAATCTTTATGTATATGTTTTGTGGTGAGTTTCCCGAAAAACGGCTTCAAATCGAGAAGTTCAAAGAAAAATAATAATAATGAAAGTTAACCACTGACTTATTTGACTATATCGTTATAAAAAAAAATTAATAAACGTTTGCTCTATTCGCCAGATATCCATATTGTAATGAATCACAACGTTTTTACATAACCCCTACACAGGGTAGCCTTTTAAGGGACGGTTTGCAAGTTTCGAAAAAAGTTTTGTCCCTTGCAGAGCACTTTTTTCGAAACTCGTCCCTTATGGAGTATTCCATGACACTTTTTGGAGAATTGTGGGCTAAAATTGGTTTAAAATTAGGCAAAAGTGACGAAACGAAGTGATAGTTTTTGACAAAAACAGAAGGAAACGAAAGTGTCACTTCGTTACCACACCAACTGTTAACAAATATAGGCGGCTTTTTGGACTTTTAAATTCGGGGACACCCAATTCCGGGACACTTTCAAAAAATTTTTTTTTTCAATTTTGTTTGAGCCAAAATTTAACAACCACTATACTACGTTTCAAAATATAGACGTCTCTTTTAGACTTGTGGGCCGCAGGTAAAACGGGATAAGGTCAAGTTGTTTCGAGTATTTGAAGTTAAACATTCCAAACTTCCTTGGTATGATCTTCTCTGTATAAAAACATCGATTATGTAAACCTTAATTTTTTATTGTCCATCAAAATAAGATTTACCATGTGAGTAAGGACAACAACAAAAAAGTCATCTAACATTTAATATAACATAATATAACCATGGGGCGACTTGTCGGTAATCAAGCGCAAGTTAATTTATGGGATGACGACAATGGATTCCATTGGTGGCCATTAATTCGTTATTTTTTTGGATTGCTAAAATCATGGGATGTCAAAATGACTGGATTAAACAATATTGTATTGTTTACTTATACGCTGACTTAAAACGCAAAATTGTCAAGCGAGGCCTAAATGTAAACTATATTTACGAGGCGCCCTTTTTACATAACTCGCTAAGGGAAGAAAAATAAGCGATGTTCACCAAAACGACCCCATTTTGAGGACCCCCCTCTTTTCAAATCAATTTATCACCTGATCGCGTCAACGTGGAAGAAAACTGAATTACCTAAGTACAATCCACTTTTTAATTTTGCATCGATTAGTCATATTACTTTTTTTACGAATTTTTTTTTCGGAAGATGAATGCGATCTTAAATTTTGAAAAACAAAATAAAAAAAAATCTGATTTTTTTTTCGTAAAAAATTCTAGAGCTGTTAGGTGGTGACCTATGTAAATGTATTTTTGGTGAACTCCTGTCTGATATTGTAAATATAAATTCATTTAAAATATTTAACTTAGCAGCCCTTGACATAAGATTATTGTTGCCTGGCACCACCGAACGCGCGAAATGATTTTTACAGCACCAGATGGCTCACCCTACTGATATTCTGCAAAAGTTGTCCTAGCAATTTTGCCTAACGTTACAGTATATGGTGTGCATGCAATAACTGTTCTTTCGCAATCCGTTTTTTATCTGAACGAATGAAAAAAACTATTGTATTGTTTACTTATATGTCGGCTTAAAAACGCAAAATTGTCAACCGTGACCCAAATTCAAACCATCGGGTAAGTTGAAGGTTATCCTCACCAACACTTTTAAACCTAAACAGTACGTGGATGTCTACAATATTGGGCAGTTATACTTTAAGCAATACATTGCAGTTATATTATTGCGTAAAAACAGGTAAATTGGTTCAAAAAGATGAACCTACTCGCCCAGTTATTAACATTAAAAAAACGATAACAAAAGAGTTTTTTGTTAGATTCTACTGAACTTTGGACACAAAACGATCTGACAACAACGACATCCATAACCTCCGTAGGCCGTCACTTTTTTTGTTTCACCGTGTCCAACCTTTAACCCCTGAGGGCCGTGAAACACGATTCACGCTCAATAACTGATTGTTAATAAAACTTTAAGTTATAAAACACTCTTTGGAAATACCAGTTGTCAATTTCTTGGACACTCAATTCCAGAACGTTTTTAATTGAAAAAAAAATTAAAAGTCTAATTCCGGACACAAGCAACCATTTAGATCAAGGTCTAATTCCGGGACAAAAATGGACTCTGTATCAAAATCGTAAAGCGTCCCGAAATTGGACTACAGTTGTGGACACGAGAACGTGACACTGTCACTTGCCAAAAACTGTCACGTTCTCGTGATTTTTTCCGGAAAAGGTGCATATTTCGTCCACTTTTTTCGAAAATTTCCGAAAACTGTCACGTTTTCGTGATTTTTGTCACGTTCTCGTGTTCACAACTGTAGATTGGGCAACATTATATGACTTCGAATTACTAATTTGGATTATAAACTACATGTAATCATTAATATTCGGTCGTTTACGGAGTAGAATTTTCACGGCGGACCACCTGTACTGGTACAAGTATATACAAGTATATACAAGTATATACAAGTAAATTATATATACCGTATATTGTTATGATCACAAGCTCCGTTTTAAGGCACCTAGCTAGGTCTAGTCGACTAGATGTTGTCGATATGATGGATGAAATCGTATTTTTACAGCTTACAAATAGCTTTATTCGATTTAAGCTGTCATAATAGGCAGTCTATGATTTATAGACGAAAATTATCAAACCTTCTAGTGAGTAAATCTTCGATTTGAAATTTACCATTTAAATGATTTATGAAAATGAATGATTAACGTCAACCTGTAAACGTTTAAATCGCTGATAATTATAATCAGTCATTTAATATGAAACCGTAACACGCAGTTTTCGACTTTACAGCCAATTATTTACGAATTTATTGCACATGTTTATAAATACTAATTTTGAGGCCATCAAATTGTATGATACATTGGATTATTTCGGGAAAAAACATTGCTAAAATTTATGGTATACGCAGGCGCGCCGTTATGTTTCACAAAAAAATTTAAAAAAAATAGTGAACCATAATGGCCCGAGCGGGAAAAATGACACGCGGCGTAGGACTTAACTTCAGTGGGTCACAGATGTTCATATAACCCGTAGGGGACACTGTGTGATGATTTTTGCAACAATTGTTTTACGGGGTACTCAATCCTGACGAATCCATCAAAACCAATAAAAAAAACCACCAGATATCCCCAAAGTAATCTAAGGAAGATTTTTCAAAAAAAAAAATTGAGAAAAAAATTTCTCCAACTTTTATTCTCAAATTTTCTCCATAAAATTTGGTTTGACCTGTCTATCAGCGATTTTTGATTTGAGGCCGTTTTGATGAGGTATGAGGGAAAATAGGCCGTTTTGTGACGATCGTCACACAGTGACCCTCAAGAGTTAACATATAAAGATATGTTTTAGGGTAAAATATTTTCTCAAAAAAATGAAAAATAACAGCAACAGAGGGAAAAAGCGAAACATAACGGTGAAACACAACGGCGCACCTTGTCTACTATATATACAGTTCTTACTTCAATTACGGGCGTTATTATTTTAAAGCTTCTACAATGACTCAGGCCCCTAAATAAACAAAAATGTAATCCGTTGTAATGTTTTTGTATTGGGTAAATTACAAATGTACCAAACTTTAACCAATCTTACGCCCACCAAGTTAGATTTTGCAATAAGTGAACGTTTAACACTGTTAACTTAACAGCGAATTGCGTACGTGACTTGTCTCGGAAAACTGAAAAAACGCGAATGATTGCTTAACTCTCAGGGGGAAGGAGTTTTTGGAAACCCATATGCTTTAAATCGACGAAAAAAAAAAACAAGTTACGTGCCTATATACACGCACTTCCCCTTGGGAGTTAAAGTAATGGGNAGCTAGAGATTCACATGTTAATTGCCAAACATAATACACACGAAATCGGTAAAAAAATTAATCATTATTATCTCAGTTTTAATTGACCAAACCCAACGTGTATAATTTCAAAAATATATTAAAAAAAACAGTAAAAATATAAAATCCACCAAAGAAGGACTTTTAACGGTATATATTACGATTTTACAGCGCTTACCAATGTGCTTATTACGGTTGTGCGGCACGGTTGCTTATCGTAGCCTGCGGGCATAAAACCAACTTACCCTAGTATCTACTACTTCGCTGATAATTATAATCAGTCATTTAATATGAAACCGTAACACGCAGTTTTCGACTTTACAGCCAATAATTTACGAATTTATTGCACATGTTTATAAATACTAATTTTGAGGCGATCAAATTGTATGATACATTGGATTATTTCGGAAAAAAATTGCTAAAATTGTGTTTGTAACTGGCTTAGTTGGCCTGTAGTGCAAAAATATGGAAATATGAAAAGTTATGGTACACACAGGCGCGCCGTTATGTTTAAAAAAAAAATCAAAAAAATAGTGAACCATAATGACCCGAGCGGGAAAAATGAGACGCGGCGTGGGACTTAACTTCCGTGGGTCACATATGTACCTATAACCTGTAGGGGACACTGGGTGATGATTTTTGCAACAATTGTTTTACGAGGTACTTAATCCTGACGAATCCATCAAAACCAATAAAAAAAATTGCCAGATGTCCCCAAAGTAATCCCAGGAAGATTTTTGAAAATCAAAAATTGAGAAAAAATTTCTCCAATTTTTATTCCAAAATTTTCTCCATGAAATTTGGTTTGACCTGTCTATCAGCAATTGTTTAATTGAGGCCGTTTTGATGAGATATGAGGAAAAATAGGCCGTTTTGTGACGATCGTCACATAGTGACCCTCTAGAGATATGTTTTAGGGATATGTTTTAGGGTAAAATATTTTCTCAAAAAAATTAAAAATAACAGCAACAGAGGGAAAAAGGGAAACATAACGGTGAAA
Organism: Oikopleura albicans; assembly: GCA_004367875.1. Classification (NCBI taxonomy): domain Eukaryota; kingdom Metazoa; phylum Chordata; class Appendicularia; order Copelata; family Oikopleuridae; genus Oikopleura; species Oikopleura albicans. The sequence goes on from SCLG01000077.1 coordinate 304,453, forward strand.
CACAACGGCGCATCTTGTCTATTATATATACATACAGTTCTTACTTCAATTAGGGACGTTATTATTTTAACGCTACCACAATGACTCAGGCACCTAAATAAAAAATGTGTAATTCGTTGTAATGTTTTTGTATTGGGTAAATTAACAAACTTTAACCAATCTTACGCCCACAAAGTTAGACCTTCCAATAAGTGAACGTTTGTGAACACTGTTAACTTAACAGCGAATTGCGTATGTCACTTGTCTAGGAAATCTGAAAAAACGCGAATGATTGGTTAACGGACCGTGTAGGCGTTAATGTTTGTCATAAACCACTGCAGACTAGACGGTTAACGGCGCACCCGGTGTTTGCGAAAACTGGATCAATGGGGTCCATATAATATTTGCACGCAATTAATTGTAAGGTCACGTCGGATTATATTTTCCGCACGCTGCGCGAATTCAAGGTCATTTAAATTTAAAATGTAGAAGTAATTACATCAAGTCAAGTAATTCTCCTTCCAATAAAAATCGTTATTCATATTATGTGCAAACTAAATAACCTGTTATACATTGATATGACATAAAATCATTATTAATATTCCAAATAAACTTAGAGATCAGCGCAAGTTCGAAGGAATTTCGACAAATAAACGACAGTTATTTCTGTTCAATATTGAGGTCTCGTCCGTAGAAGCTGGTAGACTCAGAGTTAGACTCGGGTTCGGGTTAAACTCGGGTACAATTCGGGTTAAATCTGTGTAATGAAATAAAACTCGGGTTGGAACCGGTCGGACAACGTCAAATTTTAATTTTATTCGAGTCGGGTTGTAACCCGAGTTTTTACTCGACTCGGGTAAAAGACGGGTAAGTTACCTGAGTTTTCGCCCGCAGGTTAGGAATCGGGTACGTTAAGAAATTTTTCCATCAAGTCCAACTTTTGGTACACGATACATCGGCCCATTCACCATTCTTCAGACCACCTAGTTACGCAATAAATCTTTGCACTAAATTTGGTTATTACCCATTACTTTAACTCCCCGGGGGAAGTGCGTGTATATAGGCAAGTAACTTGTTTTTTTTTCGTCGATTTAAAGCATATGGGTTTCCAAAAACTCCTTCCCCCTCAGAGTTAAGTAGCTAAAAGTTTGCTCGCACCAGTTAACTCAACCATTAAAAGGCTTATTACAGTTACAATTATTTTGGGTATTCGGTAAAAAATAGAAAACACGAAAAATCTTGAGATGAATTAATTCTTAAGAAACAAGCTTATTTTTGAACTGCTGAAAACCCAATCAATCACTTTAGGACAAGTAATCTTACGACAACTATTCAATGACATGGTCCAAGTTTCTGACGTCTTCAGTTTTCTAAAATGTATCAGATTTTGAAAGATCTTTGCTAATTTTTGATCTTTTTTGTTAAAATTTCAATTTTCTAGACTAAAAAAACACATATAATCATCACTGACCTGCACATTTTACCTAACAAACCGTGTAACCAACATTATATTGCCACCATAATAAAAACTTTATGAGAACTTCAACCTAACCAATTATGTTAACACTACATGTATAACTGGTCAAAAACAGTAACATAATTGGGTAGAGCGCGAGCGATTTTTAACATAACTAACCCAAACAGTCTTAACAAAACGAACTTTTGGTAACATAACGGGTTACATGGGGTTTATAATCTAGACTTTTATATTGTTTCGGGTACAACTCAACTGCGCTAGCAGTAGGTGGACCAATTAAATTTGACCGTAAAAAGCTACTATATTTTTAGTCCCTTTCCACTTAAATCCACTTGGTGTCCCAATCAAGAAAACATATACAAATTTGTCATAATATCGCTAATGTATTGGAACACATATATGACTTATAGTTTAGAATTTTGTCTAGTTTTGAAGTTTACATCATTTTGTCTATTTTCGAGTAACCCGAAAAAAGAGGATTAAGCAAAATAATTAAGCCAAATT
>SCLG01000077.1:310900-323107 GCA_004367875.1 Oikopleura albicans
TCGTGCACAACTAAGCAGTCGCTCATTATGGTACATTTTTGCTGTTTTTGGTTAACTGGCTTGTCAGACAACTTTTTAGGTTTGATTTTCGGATTCAAGCGGTACATTTTTGGTCGATGTAAAATTTACGAATCTGTATTTTTTTTTTTGATTATTTAAAATTTAACATTTGGTAGTCTTGGCAGTCTCGTAAATTTTCTTGAAAAAGTGCACAACTGGGCAGTCGTGCACAACTAGATGGTGCACAACTGGAAGGACGGGACGGTATATTGTAACCTAAATTAGATTACCCTAATGTTGTAAATGTGAAAAAAGTAAAGTGATACATTTTAAAACAAAGTTATTTTAAATCATATAATAATAATTAATAATATTTTAATATACAATTATTGAAAGTTGCATATTGTATTAAATATAATACACCCCTTGCGACGTTATCGGGTTTTTTCAAAATTTGGAACCGATAACGGCACAAGGGTTGTATTTATCATCAAAGTTCATGCTAATAATATTTTTAATTCAGTAAGAAACATATGCAACCCGTATTTCAATCAAAGTTATTTTTATGTGACAGTTTAACCACCGTATCAGACTTATACTATGAAGACTGCGACAGAGTATAAAACAAATGTTTGAAAAGTAGATAAAATATAATCACAAAAGTCTATACAGCAAAACCTGAAAATGGAGAGTTACGAAAAGGGAGAAACATAGAAACGGAGAAAGCTTTACACGGAGAAAATTTTATCCGTTTTCAGGTTTTCTCCGTTTTTGCAGTTCTCCATTTTTAGGTTGTATCTTACTATACCTCATATATACAGATGTTTTAGCCATAAAACTCCTATGGGAACAATGGTTTACATTTTGAAAAATGTAGTTAACATATAAATTATATTGTTATTATAACAATATTTCCATTTTTTGATTTTTATTATCGTAATAATTAATTTTTAGTGACAAAAGCATAATTTTACTTCAGTTTGTCATAATCTAGGTAGGTTAAAATATTTTGAAAATTCATCGAAATTTTACATTTTGACGACCATTTATTAACTAAAAAAAATAATTTTAACACGGCGCATACATTTTGTATAAAATTCATATTCAAATCTACCACGTGTATGCGCTTTTTTCGGTGAAATTGGACTTCTCTAACAGGAGATTCTTTGTTTTACTCCATTTTGCGAAATCCTCAAACATTGTTATTAATTTCATGCGCATCATCAATTTGCCAAACATAAGTCATTTATTGTTCTTTTTTCTAATTTGGGTAGTACATTTGTAGATTCTGATGGCAATATATCAACTAAAACTCGATAGTGATATCTAGCGGCACTTCGAACGACCTTAATCTGATTTTTGGTGCCCATTTTCATGCTCCAGATAACCCAAACAAAAACATGAACTATGGAACTTTTCATAAAATGCAGATTTGATTAAAAGATTGTACCTTCATAGACTCTTATCAAGATTAATGATAAATGATGTAAATAATAAGTAAGGCAATGTACTAGCTCCTGTGCGACGATTGAATCTCAGAAAAATGGCCACACTTTTTTCTCAACACCTTTCACCGTACAGTAATTTTTGTATTTACGCGCAAAACAATGACATTCACTTTGGCTCTATATTTGAGTTGATTTGCTACTTTAGGAGCTTAACTCATGGAAGCTGTTGATCCATAAACCTGGATCACGGCCTAACAAAACTATAAAATCAAACCTTATTGCAAAAAAAAATTAATTTTGAGAATTTTACGTTTAGCATAGGCCTACGCCATTGTCTTACAGTTTTTTTTTTGTACTTTACATTACGCCTACACACTGCGCAGCTTTCTAGTTGGTTTGCTTTTGCATGATCACTACGAGTGTGGTATTTTTNCAACTAAAACTCGATAGTGATATCTAGCGGGACTTCGAACGACCTTAATCTGATTTTTGGTCCCCATTTTCATGCTCCAGATAACCCAAACAAAAACATGAACTATGGAACTTTTCATAAAATGCAGATTTAATTAAAAGATTGTACCTTCATAGACTCTTATCAAGATTAATGATAAATGATGTAAATAATAAGTAAGGCAATGGTGGTTTTTATTTAAGGTTGCACCATTTTGTATCTCCGTAATGTATTTTCGCGCGTCGCGTGATACTGGAAAATACATTATAAAAATCGAGGAGGTTTGGAGTAAAAAATCGTATGCGCTCCAGGACTTAAAAATTGAAAATAGCTCAACGTAGTGAACTAGAAGACATTTTAATCTAACTTTTGGTTTCTATGAAAAAAAATATAGATAAGGTTTAGCGGTCGAAAACGTAAAAGAGAAATCGGTGCAACCTTAAATAAAAACCACCAATGTAATTTTTGTATTTACGCGCAAAACGATGACATTCACTTTGGATCTATATTTGAGTTGATTTGCTACTTTAGGAGCTTAACTCATGGCAGCTGTTGATCCATAAACCTGGATCACGGCCTAACAAAATACAGGTACTTAATTTTGAGAATTTTACGTTTAGCATAGGCCTACGCCATTGTCTTACAGTTTTTTTTTGTACCTTACATTACGCCTACACACTGCGCAGTTTTCTAGTTGGTTTATTAATGCTTTTGCATGATCACTACGAGTGTGGTATTTTTGAAATTCACCCCTAACCAGTTACGTTAAAATCAATTATCTAACAAAAGTGGGGTATAATATTTTAGCACTTTTTGGACCAAAACGTACCGCAATTTCCAATTATATTAGCAAACGCCCTGTATTGGGAATAACTCTATTAGAGTCTTGAAATTTTCCGATGTTGGTGGCCGTTAGTTTCAACGCTGGTGTTGTACACTATTATAAAATTAAAAGCCCAATAAATTTCATTACCTGTTGTAATGGCAATTTTTAACGGGATATTGTGCAATGAAATCAGAGCAAAATTTAATTTTGCTAGCATTTACTAAATTGGTGGCCGGTCAACGGTGTCAGGCAAAGCGTAAAATGCAAAATGTAACAAATGGCATAATTATTATGTCGACTCCTAAACGCAAGTGATCTCAATTCATTCATTTAGAGTTAGCTGCTCCCCTTGCTGATGTATGTATAAATGTTGCGTTAAGCACTTAGTTTTTCGTTACATTATTCTTCATAGTGAATTTCTGTTCATTCATCGGGAGTGAAATTTATTTTCTATTGAACTTTCTATTTGAGGACCACGGCTCTCCGTTCGTAACTCCTACGAATGAACAGGCCCAAGTTGGCCTAATTAGTAATACCATAATTTCATTATTCATTTTCAACTAGGACATAAATGTGGTTAATTTTCAAAACCCACGTAAAAGAACAACAGAACTATTGGGCTATTATGGGTTATTATGGGCGACTTTTGGGCCAAACATTTTCCAGCAGTTACGCCTACACGGTGCGCAGTTTTATTATAGATCTCCAAGACGCCGTCGCCTTGTGTGTTATTTCATTTTTGAGCCGATTGGCACGCTGTACAGTTTTCCGTCACGAGTGGAATAAACTTTAACGGTCGCACGCAGCAAAAACAACGACAAAATTATTTTAAATATTTATCAACTCTGAATAATTGTCCGCATAGCGTGTGTGAAACGACTTTTGCGCATTGTTGATTTTATGGGCCAATTGGCACATCTTTTATGTCTTCTTGAGATCTAAATGTTTTTTTTTCCGAAAAAAAGGAACACATGTAATATTATATTTATTCGCCTAGAACAAGTTCGATGAATAAGCGATGCAAATGTTTACAACTGTTATCACAATAAAAATGCTAAAAAAAAATTTATCTCAAAAAGAATATACAGGGTGAGGTAATATAGAGGCTACGCCGCTTTTGCTTCGCGAGTGCGCTGAGCGAATATAAGTCACCAAAAAACGGCTTAGCATCTATATTACCTCACCCTGTATGTTTTATTAGACAAAAAATTAAGTCGGCAATTAAATCAAATTGGGAAAATTATCGAAAAGTAAAAAAAAAATAGAAAGAAAAATTTTGAAAAATGAAAAACAGATTTTCAGGCAATCGGTATGTCAAAAAGTCAAAATTTCCACAAAGCCAATATTTCAAACGATATAAATGCATTGAAAAAAATCAAATTTTGAAAAACGTTTTTGAATACAACTGACAAAACCGGACCAGCAAGATAACCGACCCACTAAGTATGCATGGGGTTATCGATTGTGATTTTGGTTGAGTTGATCTATATGGAGAACACTTTTAAATGGTGAGTGCGTATTCTTGAATTGCCGTGCCAATTGGCACACCGTGAACGTTTTTTCGTCACACCGTGAGTTTAATGATCTTTAGTGGTGAGGCATGAAATCTAAAATATTCATTCACCCACTACAAGGTCGCTGAATAAGCAATGCAAGTTCTATGTTTACATGTGATATCGGACAATGACATTCTAAGAATAATGCGCCCGTTATAAATAATAGGTGCCCTTTTCCCCATGGTCCAAATCGTCATGCGGCCTCTTAATAAGTTCTCATCAAAACAGTGTGAATGCAATTAAAATTGGATTGCGACTGGTTCCATTGCCTATTTTGCTGTTTCATAAAAGATGCATACACTGGTGTCAGAATAAGCATGGGCCGATTGAATTGATAGAAATATCTGTTTCTCGGCCTCAGTCGTTTTTTCGCACGCTCGTTGATATGAGTATAAATGCAAAAAATAATTTATTCGCATCGGATCCGGAAGACCTAAACCAAACCGAGAAAATGTAAGATGCTTTTAAAATTCGGACGTGTATGTTAACTACACCAGGTGCGCTATCTTTTCCAAATATTTTTCAGAAACTCAAGGATTAGAATCCGGTTGCGAAAATATGAGTGCCGCGCTACAAACTCGCGGTCAAAATTTAAGAAAAAAAGTGGTGCAGCTGCATTTGGGGATTCCAAAAAGTGTATTAAATATTTTTTGACGTGTTTCTGGAGACTGGACTGTCCAGAATCTGGACTGCAAGAATGCGAGACCCGCTTTGCGGGTCTTTCATATTAGGCGTTTTCATTCATTTTTTTTAATTTTTGAAAATTTTGACCGCGAGTTCGATGCCATAAAAAGCATGGTGATTATTACGTCTTCTAGAAAACCAAAAAGAGTCAGACTGTCAAAAAAAAAACTAAATTTTCAAATCTAAAAATTATTTATTAAATGAGGTCAGCAGAATATAATAACCCATTAGGGTCCACACAATAATAAAAAAACAAGATAGCAAAAACAGATCTAAAGCAATTTCACAACGTGTTTTGTCAATATTATGCGTTTAGACGCTCGGAAGGTTTCGAAGTAAACAATGATAGCGATTACGATGGAACTACAGATGATAATGACGGTCACTGCCATAGCTTTGATATGTCAACTCTCAAAGAGGTAGGAGAAAAACGGACAATTTGTTTCAATAGCATTCGAAATGTTTATCTTGACGCCATCGCAAAAATTTATTTTTGAACACACCACAATTTATTTCATATGGGAAAACCGCCCTGGCTAAGGTTCGCACAAATAAGAAATGGGCGGTCAATTAAAAAAAAGTGCAAGTTTTTGTCCAAGGTCATCATGTCATATCATTAAGGGTGAGATTTTTTGAAGGTCATTTTTATACAAAAAGTTTTTGGATAATCAGTTTCTTCATCTTAGTTGAGTCTTAAAGGTTTATGACAGAACGGTCGGCGAAATAAATGGGAATCCAACGATTTGGATTTAGGGTGAGACGTTAAAGTTAGACTCAGCAAAAGTCGAATAGTATTTGTTGGGTGACCTACTTACTACTATAATTTGGTAACTAATGCGATGTTTGTAAAACCTTAAAAATTGACCCACTTTCGTATTTTTTAGAAATGAATAAATTGTTTAAAATACTTAAATTTTCCCGATTTGGTAAAAAAAATTCTGGCACACTATCCCAATTTTTTTTTTATTTTGTTCCAGTTTCGTTAATTTTTCGAACTTTTGCTGAATGTACCAAGTATTTATAATCCACAAAATGTTCTTCACAGACACCCTAAAACATAGGACGTTTATTGTGCGTAGTATACGCAATATAAGCAATATTATATTGGTCACAAAAAATGTTTAGCAAAAAGAACGAGCTGCTCGGAAACTGGTTATTGCTTCCATTATATGCGGAATATTTATGGTATCGGAGATTGTCGGAGGCATCTATGGCAATTCAATCGGACCGTTTATGGCCATACTTAATTAATTGGATTAATTTAACTTTAAAATTTTAATATACAACGTCTATATCGGACGAACTCCTTCCATAGTCTGATGACAGAGTTTCGAAGGAAAAACTTTGAGTCGAAGCTTTTATTAAAAGTTAAACTTCCAAGTAAAAACTATTATTTAAAATAACGAACTTTATACCTTTAGTATTGCTTGTCGGGGTAGTACTTTGGGTTTGTGGTAACGCGTTTTTAACTTCAATATGCGTCAACGTAGGTTGAAAAAAATAAATGATTGGCTTTTACAGTATGCGGATCAAATTTCGGACCAAATCGAGCTATTTTATTGGATATCTTGACGAAGGGTGAAAATTCAGAAATATTCAACCTACGTTGACGGAAATTGAAGTTAAAAACCCGTTAATATTATGTAAAGTAGATGAAATTGGTCGATATATCTATAACAATTTGATAGATTAACATTTATTTAAATACTTCTTTGTTCAGAGCAATAGTCCCTGATATTTTGAGCGCCGCTTTTGAAATTCCAATTCGGCGGCACTCAAGGCATCACTGGTACTCAAAGTAGTAGCCCGGTACTGAATGCATCAACGACTCCTTTTATGCTTAACCTTAACGTTAGCACCCCCCGATAATGTTAAACTCGGTCACGACATTCTATTATACCTTTACCGAATAAATTGGAAATACAAATTAACGGTAAAAGCAATTGCATCAAGGATGAATAATGTGATGTAAATCTTTTATTGGATCCTTTTTACATAGTCTAGGATACAATTTGTCTGGTAGTCAGTATCATATTTGTTGCTTCGTTTGTCGAAATATTAATTCGTGGTCGTTTTTCAAGCACATAATAGGTTTGTAGCATTTGACAACTAGAAGATGATCAACTACAGTGGGTCACATGTATTCGTATAACCCGTAAAGGACACTGTGTGATGATCATCACGCAAGCCCGTTATGGCCGTTTTTAAATGATGAAATGATTGAAAATATTGTTTTACGGGGTACTCGAGCATGATAAATCCACCAGACTAATAAAAAAAATCTTCAGATATCTACAAAGTCATCTAAGGAAGATTTTAGAAAAAAAAATTCATCTACGATTTTTGTTCCAAAATTTTCTTCATAAAATTCGGTTTGACCCGTTTATCAGCTGTTTTTGATTTGAGGCTTTTTTGATGAGATATGATGGCAAATAGGCTGTTGTGCGACGATCGTTACACAGTGACCCCAAGAGTTAATATCCGGGTGAATCTTTGTAGGACATAAAAATATTTTTTTTTTTTTGATAAAAAATTCTTTCGGAGTTTTGTTCTTGAGAATAATTTTTCGGAGGAATTCTTCCGAAAAACGCAGTGCCAGAATTTGTTAAAAAAATTGAATAAGTTTCAGTAGAAGGTACAAGATTAAATTTTTGGTTTAATTTTGGGTATAAGTATATGATAAAATTCGTGGTAAAACAGAATTTCAAAAAAGAGGAATTTTCGTAATACCCAGTTTTACTTTGCGAATAGCCAGTATGTTAAAATTAAAAGTTTCAATTTTGATTTGTATGAGTCCGGTGAGAGTCCTATAACTACATAAAGCAGAAACGGATAAATATTTAAAAAAGGGTTGACTGGTCGACAATTGTGGTACCGTGGGAACACGCATAAATGATGCCACACGTTCGTGTTCTGTCGCGTCAAAGTGTAGTGTAGTGTCGCCGCATATTTTAGATGTATTTTCGTTGTGAATATTTTAGTGGTACTTGGTGTGAACTACAACAGTTCTTTACAACGCTTCTAAAATAACCAATCAACATGCCTATCGTTTTTACTAAATCATGAATAATTCAGTGTCTACGTCGATTCTAAAGTAAACTTTAAAAATATACATGGGGAGCGGTAAAGAGGACACGCCAATTAAGCGTAAGGACAGCAAATGAGAGTAGGTGGGCGCTAAGTAAGGGTCAGTTTAACTTCGCTTAAAATACACGCCAAGTAAGGCTACACCAAGTAAAATTATGTGAAGATAACCAAATCATAATTATTTTTGAAATATATATAATATTTATTATACACCCCCTGCGCCGTTATTGTACAGGTTGGCCCGCTCGTGCTGTTATCGGGCAAGTTTTTCCCCGAAAAACTTTTTACTTTTCCATCTACGGCCTGCGCAGTTATCGGGCGGGTTTTTTTTTCACGAAAGCTTCCCTATAACTGCGCAGGAGGTGTATATTTTATTATTGTCGAAATTTTGATATATCTGTTAAGTATTAATGATAATAAAATAAAAAAATATCAGCCTTGTCAGCCTTGTCACCCTTAAGCAGTGTATAAAAAAAGGTTTAGAATATAGTGTATCGTATTGGGGTAACTGAAGTCAAAAAAATAAAGTGTATCGTATTGGGGTGATGACGTCATTTTGTATCGTATTGGGGTGGGGAACTGTAAATAGCGCAATCGTAATTTGCGAACAATAAGACCCCAAAATTCGGATTCAGCACTTTGAACTGAGTCGGTAACAAAAAAAATTGTGATCGTAGGACGCTGGACTCACGAGATAGAAAAATCGGGCACCGCTACCTATAACAGAGCAAACGTGTTAATCCTAGCGCAACTCAAGACAAAAGAAATGATATGAAATCACATTCACTCATCGAGACGCGCTGGCACCTCTGACATCAAGTCATGACCTAGTGTCACCAGTCTAGTAAGGAAAATTCCCTTCTTTTCTATTATTTTTTTTTCTATTAATCACTAATATCAGCTCATTACTCACACACCGCAGCCAATGGGCTCAAAGAATATTTTGTATAGTCGACCCTAAATATTCGAGGTGGACAATCTATGGGATGTTTTCCGTAAAGTCTATGTAAACTAGATTCTCCATTATATTCTCCATAAAATCGAATTACAAATAGTAGCCCGATAGTAAATTACTTGAACCGCATCTAGATTTAATCAGTTTGATTTTTTCAAATAACTTGCATTTTTATGTTGAGAAGTTTATCAAAAATAATAATTACAATGTATTAGAAAGACCATCGGGTTTTAATTGGTATCATAAGTAAATACAAATTTTCATAATTCGAAAGCATGATTGTGACATACAAAATATCAAAGATATACGGTATATCATATACCTGATAAAGAATTTTAAAATAAACCTACAGTTTCTAAGGCCCATTTTCGTTCTAGTGCCGCTACGGCCCCGCACTTGACCGGTTTATCATCAGTGTCGTTAGAAATTAAACTCATTTTGAACTATGTAAGATATAAATTCAGGAAATAAAATTCATAGAAAAAATGAAAGATGACGGCTTGAGCGGGAAAAATTGAAAATAACGGGGTGAAACATAAAGGCCNTGTTTGTAATTGAATGGTTCTGGTAGTTTCCAGGAAAAGGCACTTTTAGCGTCTGAAATATGAAATTATAATGTTTGGTATAACGAAGAAGATGGATAACGTGTAAAAGGCATCAAAATTTGATGCCTTTTCCGTTTTTTCCCTTTTCCACGTTATACCAAACCCACTTTCGACAAATAATACTTGATTCATTGTAAACGGTATCCACTTTTCTACGGTATCCTTTTTCAACGTTTTTTTGATGCCTTTTACACGTTATCCTTTTTCCACTTTTATTTTTTGATGCCTTTTCCGCGATATCCCTTTTAAGACAGTACCGTGTATTTACTATATATTTGAGCACTAAGTTTTTCATTATTATTTTCCATAAACGTTTAATCAGCAATTCTATCTGACGCATCTCATTTGTTGACGGACTTGATGAGTTTCATTCTTTCCCTTATTGCCATACGTGTGGGCCAAAAACAAAAGAGCACTACATATACGTTTGGTTATTTACGGGTTGAAATTATTGTGGCTTTATTTAACGTCGCTTTTATTTGGGTGGTGACTGGAATTCTTGTCAACGAGGCCATCAAACGCATTCAGAATCCAATGGACATTAAGGGCGACTTGATGCTCATTCTTGCCTCAGCCGCAGTTGTCTTTAACCTCATGTTTGCGCCATGCAGTTAACCAACAAATAAAAAAAACGCTTTTTGGTCAAAAAAAATAGCCCAAGAAAAGTTAAAAACTTTCTCAGATTTTTCAAAACATGATATACAGGGTGAGGTAATATAGATCCTAAGCCGTTTTTTGGTGACTTATAGTCGCTTAGCGCACTCCCGAACAAAAAACGGCTTAGCATCTATATTACCTCACCCTGTACGACGCGTCGTTTCAAAACAAATATATGACGTTTATTTCGAAATCAGATTGAGAATTTTCCGCGAGCTCTGCATTTTTTAGCACTTTTTGCTCTCTATCGCCTAAACTGGCAATATTTTTTGCGCGGTCGGAAAAAAACTCCGTCGGATAGGATGATTTTCAGAAAAAAAACTCCACCGGAAAATCTAAAACATCCCATTGCTATTTTTTCATTAAGAATTATTGGGGAGAAAAGTTTGATAATGAAATTTGTGGCTAGATGGCACCCCGAGTCGACTTAGAAATACATACTTTCAAATTGTTTGAGAAGAACGAGGCCAAAATCTTTTCTATGATTTTTTTATGGCCAACATCTTTCAAATTCCATTTACTACAATATTTTTGAACATTAATAAAAAATCTAAACCATTAGTTAATTGTTATATTTCAGTATTGGGTTAAGTCTATTCGATGTACATAATTGGAGAAATGCGACATCTGGAAATTCGCAGGATATCAACCTTCGGGCGGCATTTGTGCACGTTTTGGGTGATTTATTACAGGGCTGAGTTCAACCGATCAAATTGAAGCACAGATATAATAATTTTGGCAAGACTTTTATATGATTATTTATTATAGTTATGGGGAAAATAAACATTTCGGTCGTTTTTTGAGAAATTTTCATTTCGGCAAGCTTGGCTTTGCCAAGCCCTGGCAACAACGATAATTCAGGGAACAAACCGAAATCGTTTTTTTTTTTTGTATTTTAAAATACAGGGTGAGGTAATATAGATGCCAAGCCGTTTTTGGTTCGCGAGTGCGCTGAGCGAATATAAGTCACCAAAAAACGGCTTAGCATCTATATTACCTCACCCTGTATGAACAGACACCACCTGACGGGATATCTTACCATGATCGGGATGTCTTACTATGTACATGAACTAAAAGTATGGAGGTTGCCAATTATTTTTCCCAACGCCGTGACCAGTTATTTCAAGAATCTTTAAAAGGTTTAAGAAGCTTTATAAACCCTCCTTTATTACGGAACCCGTTAACGAGTTATGCATATGAAAATAGAGTTTAACTCAAATCAAAGTCACTTGGAGTCTTCGTAGCAGCTTGTATAATATATTTCAAACCGGAATATCAAATTGTCGACCCAATTTGTACATTTGTTTTTAGCATTACCGTTCTGGCCACGACAATACCTATTTTGCGTGACACTATTCGTATTGTAATGCAAAAAGTGCCAAAAGAAACGCAATTTGATGATGTTATGGAAGCTCTACTGTCAGTTAAAGTAAATGCCTTTCTGTAGAAAAGGGAAATATTGGTTTGTGAAGATTATCAAAATCGTTAAAATGTTTTTTTAACATCACAAAATGGTTAAAACGGGGTACAGCGTTTGAATTGAAACTGAAAACGTAGAAATCCAAAAGGGGAGAAACTTGCAACCCGTCAAATTTTTTCCCGCTTTCAGGTTTTTCTGTTTCTGTAGTTTTTCAGTTTCAGGTTGTGCCCTCAAAATGGCAATTTTTTTTCTAGGGTGTACACAGAGTTCACGACTTAAAAATGTGGGCAATGTCCTACGACTGTAAAGTGGTGTCCTGTCATGTAGCCGTTGGTGCTGGAAACAAAAACGAATTAACCCTTAGAAGATGTCGACGATTACTCGAACAAAGATTTCAGTTTGATGATATTACTGGTAATTGGTTATATAATTTATTTGCGTACCAATTGAAGTACACCACCTAACCATTTGACTTAACACATTTTTTTTCCGAAAAAAGGTGTTAATTCAAATGCAAA
>SCLG01000077.1:327163-339060 GCA_004367875.1 Oikopleura albicans
TTTTTTACGAGTGGTTTAAGCGTTATGCGGGTGATTCAGATTACGCTGATATATTTTCAAATTTTCCGTCACTTGGCGATACAAATCAGGCAAATTGACATCTTTTGAGTTCATTTGTAACCAGGGATGGCCAGATGCGGAGCGAGCTGTCTGTCGTGCATTTTGATCCACAACAAGTAAGCTCGAAATGAAATGCTTATTTGATGCTTAAAACATTTTTTTTTATTCGATTTTGCGGGGCCTCCTGATTAATTACGAAGACGTAATGAAATTTATTTCATTAAAATCCATTTTCACATTTGAATTTTTTAAAATCCGAGACGGGAATTCGCCTGGCCAACTTGTTTTGCAGCCGCTATATATTTTACCCCGAGAGAACCTCAAATATTTAGCAGGAAAATTTGTTAAAATTGTCTAAGCTAAATTTACACCCTGTTAAAGGTGAATATTTTAACTACACCACCTAACCATTTGAGATAACACCATTTGGGATAACAGTTGCATTTGAAATAACAATTTGCAGTTGAAATAACACTTTTTTCGCAAAAATTCGGTGAATATTTTTTCCTCCGTTTCCGCCTACGCACTAATCATTTGAAATAACAGTTTGCATTTGGAATAACAATTTGCATTAGAAATAACACATATGAAAACATACATAAAAACGTATGTTATAACTATTTTTTAACTGGTATTTTTGAAAACTGTATTACGAAACTGTATGTTGGAACCGTATTTTTTGGTAAACCGCATTCGCATTTTTAATGGATTTCCTCCTGTAAGTTCACAACAATACTGTGGGGTCCAACAATGAAATAACCAGGGCAAATTTGTGCATGCATTTTCATATTGTTACAACATAAAAAAATGCGTGCACAAATTTGTTACAAATTCATTGTTGGACCACACAGTATATCAAGAACCGTAACTTATGTCAGAAAAAAATATTGATTAAATAAAACTGTCGTGAACGATATGATTAACTTAAAGTTCTTCCCATAATTTTCATACGTATGTATTTGTAATTATGCGCGCAGCAGTTTTTATATAATATTTGCCTTGAATATCTCCCTTTCCCGGAACCATTGGAAGCATGTGTCCAATCTGATTATTTTGATAAAATTTGCTAATCATATTCAATTTCTCGTATAAATTAAATATATCGTTTCTACATGGGATTGGGGGAAGCGTTGAACATTCAAGTTGAGTGATTAAAACATGCTAACAACACAAAAATCATGACGCTTTTTCATTTTAAATTTGTTGTGAATCAGATATAATAAACCACCTGTACCGGACAAAACATTTGAAATAACATGTGCTAGTAATTCCGACTGAATTTCTTAAATAAAATGTTACAAAAAAATCTCGGTTAAAAAATTCTGTTTTAATCGCAAAACATTGAATCACAAGTACCACAAAATCGGATTGATCGTCAGTGATTTCGTTAAAACAAGGAAAATAGTTTTGGCGCTAGAGAGTACTTTAACTTCCCGAAGAGGCATCGGTGAGCACAGTTCTAGAATTATATCAATTCATGAAATTTATATGTTTGTCTTCGTCATAAATTTTGGTTTCCAAAGAAAAAACTTAATGTAAACTCATCTTTCGCAAATTGATAACCGTGTGCGGTACCGAGTTAAAAATAAAACTGCACCACGTAACCATTCTAGATAACACAATTTATATACTAATTTTACTTTACGGCAAAAGTTATATCGCAACATATAATTTTTTTAATTTCATTTATTTGCCTGGTTAGAAAACTGAGGAAATCACAGAAAAAATTTTTGACGCCATTTTTGGGTAAATTTTAGACAAGTTTCTATCTTTAAATTTTAACCACTGAGCTGTTATCTTGCAGAGTTTCCTGTTTGTTATTTTATTTTGCGAATTTTTTTTATGCAAAAGTTGCAAGATTATGGCGCATGGGCAGTATAATGAATTATTGTATTACTAGGCGGACAATAAGTTGCAACTTCATTTTTCGGCTATAATTTTTCCGTTTTAGAAATAACCGACCCCACAAAATTTATTGCTATTATGCTGTATGTTTTGGTTGAATAATTACCGTTTTAAACGGAAGCTTCCTTCTAGAACACATGTACTTGAAACTGGTACCCTACTTTAATGCTGTATCTATTACTCATACTAACAAATTGATGCTCTTACTAAAAAAGGTTACGTCGTGTAGTCTCGATAAAAAAAAACAGCGATAACGTTAAACTGCTGAATTTGCTGCCAACGTGACGTTATACCTACCGTATCTGTCCCGTTAACAAGCTACTAAAATTAAGCGTATTTTTAGCCTACAGTATAAAGTGTAAACTGAATATATTTTTATATGGATATCTAAGTGTATTATAATTTGTAAATGAAGGAAGGGGTTTCGACAAATTTCCCTTTCTTCATATTCTCCACGTGTTATACTGTCTGCTGGAGCTATGATTGACGTGGTGACGTAAAAAAAGTGTTAAAAATTGTGGTTTGAACTACGCCAACTTTATTTTTCTCGTTGACTTTTAGGTTAAAATTTAAATCGTTTTTGAAAATAACGTTTTCTAAAAAAAATACACCCCCTGCGCTGTTATCTTGCAACTATCGCATGAAAAAAATCTGCAAGATAACGGAGCGAACGGGGACAGCTGCAAGATAACAGCGCAGGGCTTAAAGATAGGGATTCCTGGAAAACTGGCCGAAAAAAATCTGCAAGATAACGGAGCCAACGGGAAAATCTGCAAGATAACGGGTGACAAGATAACAGCGCAGGGGGTGTAGCTCATTTGTCGCCTGACTGACCGCAAAAAACTTCCCAATACTGGTTATACACCCCCTGCGCTGTTATCTTGTCACGGTTATCTTGCGGATTTTGTTCATGCAAAAGTTGCAAGATAACAGCGCAGGGGGTCTATTTTCCTAATCATGGTAATACTGGCAAGATTTTCTTAGTCCCCAAAAAATATGATTTTAACATTTTTTTATTTATGTCTCGTTGATTTTAGGCTCAAACCGCGACACCTTACTAAGAATATATAATTGTGATTTTTCATCCAGGTGTCGGGAAGTTTATGGCGAAGAGACGTATATTGCGTTAATACATCATGCCACTTGCTTTAGCGATGTTTCCGATCAAGCACTATCACGTCTTACAAAGGACACTATGTCCTATTGAGAACTATCCAGTTGCAGTATAAAAAAAATGTTTAAAAATGAAATTATACGATTTGACAAGGAAACTTACGCCGCCAAACAAAGCAAGTTTTCTTAGACTTTTTTTGTGCTACCGCTGAGTAATTCACGTCAAAATTGGTTTGTGGAAATACAACCGTAGTAAGTTTTTAGATAAAAACGAAATTCATGCATTATGCAGTCACGGATTTTTTGGCGAATTTTTTTGGCGAATTTTTTTTTTCGCTTTTTTTGCTTGGATCGTGTTAATTAGGCAAAAATAGCTTTTAAGTGAAAATGTCCCGTGGAATTTTGGGACCGGGAAAGTGCTCAAAATTTCCCGGGAAAGTCGGGATTAGTAGGGTCTTTGGGACCAATTTTTTTGGCTTTCTAAAAATATTTTTTTCTACAAAGTTTTTTGAAAATTGTTAAGTGGTGAAAAAAAAAATTCGCCAAAAAAATTAAAAACAAATCCGTGAGTGCTAGGTAGAATTTCTAGATTGGTATAAATTCCTTCCTGTGAGCTGAGCTTTACGATGGGAGTTTTACTGGGCGACTCCCAGTGGGAGTTAACATTTGGCAAAAGTTCTAGAGTTTTCGATTATCGCATTAGGATTCTCAGCCAATGACATATTTACTTGAGTTTAGTCCTTAAGTTTAGGCCTTGCTCCCATAACGTTATCATTTGTTTTTTTTAAATCCTAACGCTTTTTGATTATAACGTCATTTCATGACCCTTTTGGGCCTTTTTAACCCTTAAAAATAATTTTTACTGACTTCGTTTAAACGACGTACTGTTTCAAACATGTGCCTGAAAAAGTCTTTAAGTTAACTTTTCACGGAATGTTTTTTGATCATGACGTCATTTCGTAACGCTTTAGGGCGTAACACTTTGGGAGCAGGGACTGAATTTTGTTATCAATTTCAGTGTTAGAATTTTGCTCATTTCCCCAACGCAAAAATTTGCTCCCGTGTTGGGCCTAAGCCAACGCACCCCTAACGTTTCCAACCCTGTTGTCTAGTAATTCAAAATACTTCGCAAAATAAATTATGCGTCAAGTTGTTTTAGGTCAATTTTAATTCATTGCTCTAGTAGCAATTGAATTCCGGTCAAGGAAAGTTCACGAAACGCCAATTGGCCAAATTATTTAAGCAACGGTCCTTGGCCGCCCTTGTAATGTTGTTCCAATGCGATGCGGCAAAAGTGAATTGTCCTCGTTGAATCAAAGCATAACTACTTTCGGTTGATGAGCTGCGAAATGGCGGATATCCAGATAGCAAAAGGCAGGGATCGAAAGCACCATTATGAAATCACACTGGCGGTTACCAGAGTTAAAGTTCCTGTTTTAACCATAAAGCTCGAAAAATTCGACCAAAAATGTTTGTGTTTGATTCCCACCTCCCCCACGCGCTTTTTAATAAGAAAATGAAGGATCTCTCTAAATTGAAAAAGTCGTCACTATTTGACTTGGTTTAACCCAGGGTTGTAAATTTGAAAAAAAATGGCGTTGGATAGCATTGGATTGGGGTGATATTATTAAAAATCGCGTTGGGTTGGCGTTAAGTTGGGGTAAAATTCAAAAATAAGTGTGGGCGTTGGGTGGGGCGCCCCTGTCATATTTACAACCCTGGTATAACGAATTGTAATGCGAGATTCCAGAAATGTCCGTCTCGAGATCTAGGTTGGGACGAAAATTAGACGTTTTTTCGATCCCTGGCAAAATGTACGAAATGACGCCTAAACTCCACAAATCAATCTGATAAGTATATCCACAACGAGACAGAACTTCAGGCGCAACATAAGTTGGAGTGCTACACATGTCAACTAATGGACCGGCCACCGTAATTGCCATTCCGAAATCAGCNACAGTTTTGAGGAACATTTTTCCTGAAAAATGTATTTAAATGTATTAAAATATGAAACAGTCAAATATAAAACTAGTAAAATATATTTTGGTGAAAACTGGTTAATAAAATTTTAACAAATTACATCTGGATTTAAAGAAAAGTGTCAAGATATGGGAATTTGTCAAGAAAAAGGCCACCGACCATATGAGTCATAGGGCTTAAAATCTGTCAAGAAATGGGGTTTTGTCAAGAAAAAGGCTGTAAAGAAAAAGGCGACATGACTGTATGCAGTCACGGATTTTTTGGCGAATTGTTTTGGCGGATTTTTTTTTTCGCTTTTTTTGCTTGGATCGTGTTAATTAGACAAAAATAGGTTTTAAGTGAAAATGTCCCGTGGAATTTTGGGACCGGGAAAGTGCTCAAAATGTCCCGGGAAAGTCGGGATTAGTAGGGTCTTTGGGACCAATTTTGGGGCCTTTCTAAAAATATTTTTTTCTACAAAGTTTTTTGAAAATTGTTAAGTGGTGAAAAAAAAATTCGCCAAAAAAATTAAAAAAAAATCCGTGAGTGCTAGGTAGAATTTCTAGATTGGTATAAATTCCTTCCTGTGAGCTGAGCTTTACGATGGGAGTTTTACTGGGAGACTCCCAGTGGGAGTTAACATTTGGCAAAAGTTCTAGAGTTTTCGATTATCGCATTAGGATTCTCAGCCAATGACATATTTACTTGAGTTTAGTCCTTAAGTTTAGGCCTTGCTCCCAGAACGTTATCATTTTTTTTTAATCATAACGCTTTTTTGATTATAACGTCATTTCATGACCCTTTTGGGCCTTTTTAACCCTTAAAAGTAATTTTTACTGACTTCGTTTAAACGACGTACAGTTTCAAACATGTGCCTGAAAAAGTCTTTGAGTTAACTTTTCACGGAATGTTTTTTTATCATGACGTCATTTCGTAACGCTTTAGGGCGTAACACTTTGGGAGCAGGGACTGAATTTGTTATTAATTTCAGTGTTAGAATTTTGCTCATTTCCCCAACCCAAAAATTTGCTCCCGTGTTGGGCCTTAGCCAACGCACCCTCACGCACGGTTACGCACCCCTAACGTTTCCAACCCTGTTGTCTAGTAATTCAAAATACTTCGCAAAATATATTATGCGTCAAGTTGTTTTAGGTCAATTTTAATTCATTGCTCTAGTGACAATTGAATTCCGGGCAAGGAACGTTCACGAAACGCCAATTGGCCAAATTATTTAAGCAACGGTCCTTGGCCGCCCTTGTAATGTTGTTCCAATGCGACGCGGCAAAAGTGAATTGTCCTCGTTGAATCAAAGCATAACTACTTTCGGTTGATGAGCTACGAAATGGCGGATATCCAGATAGCAAACAGCAGGGATCGAAAGCACCATTACGAAATCATACTGGCGGTTACCAGAGTGAAATATTCGGCGAAAAACGGTTTTAACCATACACCACCTGCGCCGTTATCGGGTCCACATTTCAGGGAAGAATTTTGACCCGATAACTGGTTTTGACCCGATAACGGCGCAGGGCGTAGGCGGAATGTTTGGAAAATGTTGATCAAAAATTTTGACCCGATAACGGCACGAGCGGGAATTTCGGGCGAGGTCTTCATCCGAAAAAGCTTTAAAAGACATGATTTTAAAGATTTTTTCCCTAAAAGCATGCTTCTCAAAAACTCACTACCTTAGTGCAAAAAAAACTTACTTGACCTTATAATGTTCCAAATGGCTGACCTTATAACCAACCCCCTGTATGTTTCTATTTCATATTTCTGCACTTCTACTTGAATTTTTATAAAAAAAAATGAACTGTTGAACTATTGAACCAAAAAGTATACCAAAATATACGAAGATGCACCAATAACGACACAAGTTAATGTAGTGGTTTATATTAAAATTTGGCTATTCTTTCGGAAAAACTTGCCTTAAAAAATATTTTGAAAAATAGAGAAAAAACCTAGATGTCTACAAATTTAAACATTTAATAAAAACTAAAAAAGGGATGCACACGTACTTTAATGACAAATTTTTGACCCGATAACGGCGCAGTGCGTAGGTGGGCTAGCTTGAAAAATTTTAGTCGAAATTTTGACCCGATAACGGGGTTTGACCCGATAAAGGGTGACCCGATAACGGGGTTTGACCCGATAAAGGGTGACCCGATAATGGCGCAGGTGGTGTATTGTAAAGCTCGAAAAATTCGACCCACAATGTGTCTGTTTGATTCCCACCTCCCCCACGGGCTTTTTAATCAGAAAATGAAGGTTTTCTCTAAATTGAGAAAGTCGCCACTATTTCACTTGGTATAACCCAGGGTTGTAAATTTGAAAAAAATTGGCGTTGGATATCATTGGATTGGGGTGGTATTATTTTTTTTTACATAAATTTTATTGTGCATTATACATAAAAAAAATCGCGTTGGGTTGGCGTTAAGTTGGGTAAAATTCAAAAATAAGTGTGGGCGCCCTACCATATTTACAATTCTGGTATAACGAATTATAATGCGAGATTCCAGAAATTCCATAAATGAGAGGTTTAGAATTTCAGATAAAAAAAGTGATTTTTAGTCACTTTTTTGTGACTCCGGGATTTTGTGATTCTAGACGTTTGATTGAGTTGGGATTCCCAACTTGAGACGAAAATTAGACGTTTTTTTCGATCCCTGGCAAAATGTACGAAATGACGCCTAAACTCCACAAATCAATCTGATAAGTATATCCACAACGAGACAGAACTTCAGGCGCAACATAAGTTGGAGTGCTACACATGTCAACTAATGGACCGGCCACCGTAATTGCCATTCCAAAATCCGCAAGCTAGAGAAACGACACGGTTAAAATCAAGATCTAAAAGTATGTGATTTTGGTGAAATCACAGAATTACACCCACAAAAAATCTCACCAAGAAAATGTTAATCATCAAAATCTTATTAAACTCCTTCGCTTAGTTAAACTCCTTCGCTCACAACAGTGCCATATTTTATAGACTAGTCTAGCCTTATTAGAATAGTTAGACACGGCCTAACTTGTAGCCGTGCCACATGGCTTTTTGTAGAGCGCAGGTTTTAATAAAATAAATATAATTAATTAGTTTAACCGGTACGGAAAATTTTGTGTAATTTGGACAAATATGCACAATTTTTCCCCTAGAAGTTAAATTAATGTAATTGCTTACCTTTGCCATATGTATGTATGAAATATTATGAAGTGAAGAACTTTTTTGGATTAAAATGTTTTCCGGTTTTATGTCCCTGTGAGCAATTTTCCGGTCGTGTAAAAACACAAGAGCATTACAAATGTCGCGAACAATTCTACCAGCGTCCAATTCAGTAAATCGTCTCTGAAAGGAAATATATTCAATACACTCGGTACGCCATTACAGGTATGTTTCACCCAGTCATATTTCAATTCTAGTAAGACCGGTATATCAGCAATTTTTAATTTGAGCCCATTTTTTAATTTCAAAACTAGGGCGCATCCCGTGGTGAATAGTTTATAACTTATATAAAGCACCCATTGAGCGTGGGGACTGTATTAAACATTGTATTTAATTTTTTCTAACCTGGCGTAATAGGTTGTTGTATTACCCATAACTTATTTAGTTTAAAACGCTCAAGCGTCATGAAACGTGTTAACATAAGATAATCTTTCGTTAACCAATTATTGGTGTTAACCAAAAGATCGTAAGCCTGATGGTACATACCGCTTCCCGTATCGCATCGAATAAATCGCCGCCATTTACATATTCAATGATCAAGCAGAAATTCTTTGGCAGCTCAAAAAACTGGAACAGTTTGACAATATTGGTATGATGACATCTGGTATAAAATTTCGCCAAAAATACCCCGTATATTTGTGTTCAATTTTTAGTTTAGATAGACGACACTGTTGAACTTTACAGAATTTCTTAGATAAAAATAAAATATTATTCGATGATTCAGCGACAAATGCGATCTATAAATAAAATTATCACTGTACGGTTAACCAGATTAACCCAGCGTTACCGAACCAGATCGTGTATCGTCTAATAAGAATTACTTGAAAATGAAGATGTTTATCTTGCTTTTAGAATAGGGTATCCAAACTCAATTTCGTATTGCCATGGAAAAAATTTGCATGTTGAAACAGGAATTACGTTTGTGATAGTTTTTTTGTAAAAGAGACTAATTTTTAAAGTAGCTCCAAAGAGCGCATGGACTGGATTGTTCCGTTTTTTTTTTGTAACTTTCAATCAAAAAGCCCAAACAACTATCTTGTTTTAATTTTTGGTTTAATCTTTTTTCTTAATTTTTGGTTAAAATTGTTGGTTAAAATTGTCGGTTAAAATTGTTGGTTAAAATTGTTGGTTAAAATTGTTGGTTAAAATTGTTGGTTAAAATTGTTGGTTAAAATTGTTAGTTAAAATTGTTGGTTAAACTTCTTGGTTGAAATTGTTGGTTGAAATTGTTGGTTAAAATTATTGGTTAAAATTGTTGGTTAAAATTGCTGGTTAAAATTGTTGGTTAAAATTATTGGTTAAAATTGTTGGTTAAAATAGTTGGTTAAAATTGTTGGTTAAAATGGTTGGTTAAAATTGTTGGTTAAAATTGTTGATTAAAATTGTTGGTTAAAATTGTTGATTAAACTTGTTGGTTAAAATTGCTGGTTAAAATGGTTGGTTTAAATTGTTGGTTTAAAGTTTTGGATTAACATTTTCGGTTAAGATTTGTTCCGCAGTTTCCACTAAAATGTATACGGATTTTTTATACCCTAAATATTTAAGATAATGTTTTTAAGTTACCGTTTAACTTTAAGTTAAAGTCTTTAACCGTGACTATTTGAATAGGTAATATTTCATACACAAAATAGATAAGTAATCTTTGTTATTGAGTACTTATAGACTAAATAAATTGAAGTCAGATACGGAATCATTGATACCCTATGAATAAAGTAATAGGATGAAAAAGTTGTTTTGGTCGAAATTTTACGATCCTTTGCATAATACTGATTTCATTATCAACAGCTTTCCGATCGTCAACTTTTTTGCGAGAAAAATATGGTACTTGACGAATTGTAAAACACTTCATCATTATTTTTTTTTCAGTCAAGTTCTGACATGGTTTGTTGAATTTTACTAATGTGAGCTTGATTTAATAAGATTTTTCTACGTACAAATTTAAGTAAAAGAAATAAATTATTTCAGATAATTGTGTTGCGAATAGCTCGGCTGCATGTTATAATAGGAAAAAATATGTTTTATGTGAAAATCATTGTCAAGTAAAAAGAGCGAAAATTTCTATGAATGTTCGACGGAAAATTAATACTCATACTTTGACGTATAAACAATCCAATTATCTAACTCACGGGTAATTTTTTTGTGCTAGACGGTCTGGCCCAGACCTTTACAATAACCCCTCTTGGTCCAATTTTTTTTTTAATATTCCTGCAAAAAACCCAAACCTTAAAACCGCCACGTTTTGACTGATAATCTCGCTTTTTTCTAACCCGTTAAAAATGCAAACCAAAAGTGTGGCGATTTCAAGAAATACCGGTAGTTCTTGAAATCGCCACACTTTTGCTGTTCATTTTTAACGGGTAAGCTAACTTTCCGATATTTCCGGTGATTTTGGGCCACCGTAAATTAGTTAAATAACCACCTAACAAGGTATATTTTTTTTCTAAAAGTGTTACGATAATTGAACACGGTGCAACAAGTCTTTAGATAAACCAGCGTTGTTTATTTTTGGAACACAAAATCTAGAAAACCATTTTTGACGTTCCGGTACAAAAACTTTTACTTCCATGAGAGGTAATTGATCCAATAGTATATTTGGGATATTATCATTCTATGAAAAATAAAAATAAATTGATGAATTTAACATCGGAATTCGGATTTTAGTCTCCACTAGTTTTGAGGTTGTTTGTTGTTGAAAACGCGTTATGGCCGAAGCGTTTCGTCAGATGGTACGTCAAATTAAATTTTGATTTTATGGAGCAAGAAATATTTTGTATTTTGGACCTAAAACAAATGAATTTATTCGTAATAATTAATCATATTCATTTTCAAAAAATGATAATTACGCCACGAACGATTTTTCGTCTATGACGGAAAAGCTTTGACACTATTAAACCATCTGCGACAAAACTCAGATTGTGTACGTTTTCAAAAAAAAAATACCCTCGATTTTTTTTCACAATTTTTTTGTCGTGAAATTTGGTTAGACCCGCCTATGGGAGATTGTGATTTTTCCATGCTTTTACAATAATTTTTTGGCATTTTAGAGCGTATGGTGCAATTTTGCACGAACTTTCCCCTAGAAGTTAAAAATAATTTTTTCTCTAAACTTTGGATTTGTGTATCAATTTAAGCGCAAAATCTTCGTTGTTGGATTTTTTGGTTGCTTTTCGAACTTCGGCGAAATTTCCTTCGGCAAACGGCTCGGTAATGTGGTACTGTTCTTCAAGTTTTCGCCAACTCGTTTGTGGATGGTAAACACTGCTTGTTGACACATCCAACGGTTTACCATGACGACTAAATAAGATTGTGGTGAAAAACGATAATAATTCAACTAATGCTCCACGGTGCTTCAAAACTGTTAGTCCAAAATAGATGTTTCCAAAATAAAAAAAAAAGTACGGGAGTACATAAATATGGTTTTTTTCAACCAGTCACATCATAAGTTTTTTTCGAGTTAAAATATTTCTTTTAAGCAAATTATAAGTTTTTCTATGTTTATAAATTTATACCATTTTTATCAATTTTTATCATTTTTTTATCAATTTTTATCAATTTTTATCAATTTTTATCATTTTTTATCATTGTTTATCAATTTTTATCAATTTTTATCAATTTTTATCAATTTTTATCAATTTTTATCAAT